>JAJKFL010000002.1:41860634-42164237 GCA_021186555.1 Reticulitermes speratus | reverse complement strand
TCTTTCTGTTCTCTTCCGAACTTGCACGTGCCCTGCCAATCTAATCTTCCTTCATTTTATAATTCTAATGTTATTTGACAGGGATTTTATTTTATGAAGTCCCTCAATTAAAGTTTTTCCGGTATCCTGTTACATCCTACCTCTAAGGCCCAGATATATTCCCCAGCACTCTCAGTCTATATCCTTTCCTTAACGTGACAGACCAAGTTTCACACCCATACAAAACAAGAAGCAAAATTATAATTTTGTATAATCGGGTTTTGGTGGGGAAATATGAGGGCACGGGACCACTTGGAAACCGTAGGCGTCGGAGATTAATATAAAAATTAATTTAAATAAATAGGATGGAAGAGTTGGACTGGAAACCAAATTCAGAATAGAACAAATAACAAGTTCTTGTGAAAAAGGTAATGAATTGCAGATAATTTATTAACTAGCTGAGGAGCTTTTAGCTTCTCAAGGAGGAACCCACTCAATGGATATAGTTACTTAGGCAGTCAATTAGTTATTTTAATCTTTGCACGTTCAAATTGCAGATCGCAGGCGAGAAGATAACATATTCTTCCAGTATAATATGCTCTTATTTCTTCACAAATGCAGTTGTGTTTTGCTAGTGCAATTCCCAAGCACTTGAATTTTTTCACAGTTACGCAGCTGTGTTTGGGAAAAAAGTATCATTATTGCATTTCACACGTTTATTCTACATAAAAGGTAAAAGGTAAAGTTGCTTCTGTTCATGCCATGAAGGCGTATAGAGGGAGTTAAAGTTTAGCTCCACTTATTCTTAACTTCGGCATTAGATGGAGGTGGTGAATGGTCAAGGTCACGCTCCGGGCACTTTACTCCCTGGCAACAACAGGAAGTTGGGTGTACTCTAAAGGCGGTCGGGAGGTTTTGGAGAAAAGAAAAATCTCTTTCCCCTGCCGGGATTCGAATTCCTGATGTAATGCTTAAACTGAATATCAAATTAATCATACTACTTTTATGAAGTGGCTACTTCATATCCGAGTATATGTCTCATGTGTCTGTTCTGTGTTCAGATTCCCGTCAAATATGGTGTTTGCTGAGCAAATGATGCCCCAGTACAACAATCCAGGCCCCAGCAACAGTCGTTACGGCTACCCATATTTCCAGGATCTTCCTTTCTATTCTGAGCAGCAAACGTATACGCCTTTGGCTATGAAAGCGTATAGCTCGTTTACAGAAAGGGAAAATGCATGTCATTTTCAGTCTGAAGATGAGATTTCAGATAAAGATATTCCTTTTAAACAGCTGAATCAATCTCCCAGTAAGTCACTGCCAAAGAAGTCTGGTCGCCGTGTTCATTTCAGCTTTCAAGCAACGGACAAAACAAAGCAGACCAGTAATTGTTCTCGCAGTACGTCGACTGGTACAGATTGTTTTAAACCACCTAAGGTCTGTAAGAACTTTATTTATATTTTAATAGGATTATATATCTGGCATTTTTGCTATAAAAAATTTATTAAAGTAACCCCACTGGCTGTATGAATGTAACAAATGGCTGCCGAACCGATTTCTTTTTGGCATTTTGTACTGAAGATTATTTTAAAACTTCCACTCATGGTTAATGTCATACAAATAAACAGAGAGTTTTTACATGTTCCTAGGCGCATTTCGAGCTGAACTTACTAAATATTGCAATATAATTCAGTCATATAAGTTAAAACAACATAGGGCATTTCGTGAATACCTCTCACAATCTAAGCTATCTAGATTTCCCCCTAAAATACATAGGCCAAACCAGAAGGAGCTTACATACCGCTTTCAAGAAGCTCTGACAAGTCATCAAATATAATGAAGAGACTTCACGCTTTGCAGCTCCAACCCATAATTCTAAACATACGAATGATGGTTGTTGATGCCACGTTAAAAGTTTTGAGAAATGAAGTAACACACGCAAATACTGTAGAAAGATTTCATATATATATACAGGTAGGACCCGTTTTACGACAGGGTTAGGTTCCAGCAAAACAGGGTCGTATAATGAAAAGTAGTAAAAGACACCAAAATAGTACCCGTTTTAACGACAGGGTTAGGTTCCAACAAAACAGGGTCCTAAAGTGAAAAGTCGTAAAACGAGACCAAACTATAATGTAACTGAATGAGATAGGTTCCAAAATTCCTAACATTTTTCCAAGTATGTACTAATATTTAAGGTAATATTTTGAAACAGTCTTTAATGGAAAAGTCGTAAAATGGACCGTCGTAAAACGGGACCTACCTGTATATAAATATATATAATAGTTAAATAAAATACCTATTTGAATGGAAGCCACATACATAAATACAATTCGATTTTCTGAAAGTTAACTCTACTACGTATGTACTCTACGTATATAAGTATATAACATAAGGAGCAGCACCACGCCACACACACACATAGAGTAGACAAACAAAACCTTAAAAAACAGCAAAACTAAAACCGATAATAGCAACACGTCACAACACGCGCAATGACGGGTTATATGAAACAAGTACGGGGTTTATACACACTCGTATTAAGAGGCGTGAACAAATTTCGTCATTTGATAAAAAAAAACAGATTTAAAATATGAATTAGGCCTACTATACCTATCAGATGTTAATGAAACACAGTTCATAGTAATAAGAACAGCAACACACAATACATTTTGTCCAAGAATATAAATAAGGGCAACATCGTCATGTACATTGAAATCCAACAATAATAAATTTTATTTAACAATAGTGTAAACAACTTCGGCAATAAAAATTGTCTTCTGTATTGACAGCCATACTTATCATAATGTTAATGAAGACGAGTGTCATCAAATGGAACTCAGTCTCATGATATTTACTATTTTGTTTCGATTTTAAGAATAAACTAAATGTAATGTGCCTATGACGTGTGTAGTTTGTGACAGTGATACAAGTGAAGACGGCTTATTCATAAAAAACACCTAACGAATCCGTAACATGGGATGTAAGAATAAGTATGAATTGTATTTTTTAACATAATTGAGGCTTATAATAATATTTAGACAATATTGGATGGGGCCAAAATATATTTATAAAAATTCAGCAAATGTTTATTGGAGGTAAAGTTATTTTGATGAAGTTGTATATGACAAAGGAACAACAATATAAACCAGCGACTTTTACCTAAGGTTTACGGCTTTAGAGATAAGTAAACAAAAGTGTTTTTATGTTATAAATTGAGAACTCTTTGGCTGATGGTTTGGTGGATTGCTTCTGCCGTCATGTCTGTCTTAAGCCGGGATTAGAAGGCGCGTGGCTCGTCCAGTGACGTGACGTCACTTGCTCGGCCAACAATCGGAACAGAAAAGACAATCTGGCTACACGAGCGGCGCAGCTCGGCAAATGGCGGACCAGCGGCCTTGCTCGTGTAGGTTCGGCTCGGCTTGTGGAATAAGTCGTGTTGTCCATCATTTTCTGTGTTGTTACACAGTCCGTAGCCTTTCAACGATTCTCATGAACTTAAAAATGTCCTCGTTTGACCACTCCATTCTAGCCAATACCAATTGTGGGACAGAAACTTTCACTCTTCGCGCACCCCGACAGCAGAAAACAAAGACCAGACCTAAGTGTATACAGGCTTGGACGAGACTGGCTTGGCGCTAGACTGCAAGCGCCGTGTAGCCGCTAAAGCTGCCCGCGCCGAGTCCCTCTGAGGATCGTGAAAAAAACCGCTTCTGAGGCAATCCAACGAGCCTCGCTCCACCAATCACACGCCGCGCCGCGCCAGGGCGGTTACACGGCGCGTTTGAATACGATTCTTTGTCAATGACGTCAGTTATGACGTAAAACGAGCCGAGCCACGCGCCGTCTAATCCCGGCTTTAGGCTGCTCAGGAGACAAATCAACAGTCACCACTCACCAGTTAAAAGTCTAGAAACAATAAGAAAGGCAGACGCCAGAATTGACACACTATACATTAAATTCGAAATTCATTGCTCTATATATTTAATGAGCGAAAAGTATTTAAAATACCGATACTTGACTTACGTTGCTTTTTGTCTTTCTTAAGCGATGGCAGGACTATTCCAGACCACTGAGGTGTTTAACAGGATCAATAGACAAGGCCATTAAATGGGAGAAGACGAAAGATATATCTGCTGTTCTCTTTGAAGTCATCGGTGAGGAAACAGTTTATTGATTTGTAATATAAGACAGAATTACGATTCTTTGCTTGTTATAAGCAGAGCGCATTAAAGTGTTACACGGTTGTGTCTCACGTACTCTGAACCCGTTGTGCCTTAACAAGCAGAAGTACTGAAACCGACTAAGGAGTTTGCAGTTGACCTTGGAAGTTATTTGTGCTGGGGAAAGTCAACCCTCGCTAGTTTGTAACCGGCAACCGATAAATTACAGTTAAAAATACATTGGACTATAATAGGCCTACAGTCATGTTTTTTGCGTGTCACATAGTACATTTTGTTATTTTCTGTAGTGTTCTATGTGGTTAGAGCTTGCATAAATTTGACTTTAGGCTTGTTATAAAAGAAAAAAACCTAACAAATGGCGACCAGTGGAAAGAAGGTCATGCAGTGATAGAGACTCATTTTTTTGACATGATCTGTATGTTTTCCCCCGAACGTCTTCGCAAGTGTACCCAAGAGAGTAGCCATGCTGTTCAGGTCAGCTACACTCTCTTGAGTAAGGGGCAGGACCTTTTCTTCACCAGGGTCATTGTGTCTTCCCTTTTCAATATCACGGCATAAGGTTAAGTAAAACATTGAGGAAAGAATAAGTCTAAAATTAATAAATTAATGTTTACTTACGTAATTACAAACAGGAGTGGGAATGAGGATTCGAATCATATCCAGAAATTATACCTCAATATATAGACATTGCGTTAACAGTTATGGCTAACGTATATATTGGTAAGAGTGAGGAATAATGTACAATTTAATCACATTAATTGTGTAATTTCACCGTCCTACATGTTTCGAACCCTTAATTTGGGTTCATCTTCAGGAACTCATTATCTCAAATCACACACTATTTACACCAACTGGTACAATTGTTTACTTGAATTCTTTACAATTGTGCATATACACTGTTTAAAACAAATAAAAGTTGAAAATTGTGGTTTGTTGTTTCAGTCTTACATTGGTTAAAAATTATATAAAAGTTGAATAAGCAATTGTACCAGTTGGTGTAAATAGTGTGTGATTTGAGGTAATGAGTCCCTGAAGATGAACCCAAATTAAGGGTTCGAAACATGTAGGACAGTGAAATTACACAATTAATGTGATTGAATTGTACATTTGTCGGAATATAAATATAGAGATAAAATGTACGGAATTAATAATATTAAGTTTAGTAAGGAATAAGTTTCATAATATCTTAGGGTGTTTTCTGTCAGGTCAGTGTTAAGAGACTGTATATAATACGGATATAGACCTATTCATGTAGGCCTATATATTACATAATAAGACGCGCAGAATGGAGTACTCGTACTTGTATTCATAGACGTGGTCTATAGATGAAACACATTACGGATATGTCGCACCAATGCCAACGTCTTCCTTGCAGCCACACTGGTAGCCGTGCGCCCCGGAGGCTACCGCTGTGAACAGATGCTTCTTCTGCGAGATGAGGCCACTCCAGCACTGCAATGCGTCTTCTACACAATCGACCGGCCTCTGCCCCCACTGGAAAAGGGGCAACTGGTCAGGTCAGAACATGTAACTGTATTTGAAACAGATTGAAACTGATACTTTCAAACTAAGTTATCTTCCCCTATTCTTGAAAAATACGTCTCTTCAGTTTTATAATCGTACACGGCCGTCGGTCGGAGAACGTTCACAGTGCATGTATTCTGGGTTCCTTATTTTCGCCAGATTCTACTGCTGTCCCACTATTTTTGCATGTATACCCCGCCACAACGTAGACGTTTATCCTAAAACGGTGCGAGGTTTTCCATTCCCCGTTGATATCAGTATGTGTTCTGTGTTACCAGCCGTCGTGTCACGACTGTTTCCAAGTCGCGATCATCTTTACATATGTGGCTGTCAAGATCTTGCTTCAGGGCTTCAAACAGACGATAATCGCTCGGCGACGTATTCCTCTGACATAATCACAAAACACTGTAAGGTTTTTTAGCTACGAAATGACATGCCATGTAAATACATTTTTGGCCGAAGTTCGTATATCTTTATCAGGAAAATTTTTGGCGTGTCCATAAAGAATAGTTACAAAATTGCGCCTATTTGTTTCGTTGTGTCTGTCGTAGATGGCTCAATTATTGCGTGTTAACAGTGCTCGATAGATGAATCCATTATGATGTTTAAGATCTCCATATATGGCCTGATTAAGACATTTTAACACTTCATATATGTCATCATTGAAGTGTTTTGACATTTATCCATTATAGTATTTGGTAGTTCTCCATAGATATTTTCATTGTGGTGTTTTGACAGATCTCCTTTGATGACTTCATAATGGTAGTTTCCTGTACAGACGGCTGCGTCGTCGTGTTTTACCATCTGTCCTTGAAAGCAATCGTAATGTTTAAAATGATGCGCAACAAACCTAACTTCGCAGACAATTTAGTGTCTTACCGCATGTCTGTGACGAAGTTGAGTAACTTAACACTGTTTGTCCTGTGCGTATACTCGAAACATGATCCTGTGTGTTCCAGAAGACTTCGTGATTATCACACACTGACAGTTTAATTTTACGCTTTTACACGAGATATAAAGCCGCGAACGCCCACTGTCTGCTTCAGGTGTGTGGGCGAGATGCTGACGAAGAACAAGCTGAAGGCCTACTCAGTGCGCGCTGCAAGTATGTCTGAGAAGTCGGGGCTCCAGCGATTGTCTTTCGCTTCACAGCGCGCGGTAACTGCCATCGAGATGACCATACCTGAGCCCTAGGACAAGCGCTTCTTTCAGTTGATTTTCATTTGTGTTCGGCTTCCAGGCCGCTTCAATGTTGTACAATGTTATATAATGTTACATAATATAATGCCTTAATAGTATATAATTAATCGCCAAGACTGACTGTAATGTAGCTGTGAATCTGATTGATTTCATTGTTAACTTAGTGCTTACACGAATTAACATAATATGTTTGCGTTATGAAACCTGATAATATTCGCTGTAATAAGAGACCATTTGTCTTTGTAACAGTAAAACTTATTCGTTCTTAAGACAGTACAGATTAAAGCAGTATACCAGTGTTAAATAATTTTCCATCTATTTCACCTTGAGATATGAGCTCGAAACTGAGTAGTTCTCCGAATCGTTGGTACAAATAAGGTTCGGAAATTTTATACAAAATATAAATACCACATCAGACTACATGGCGTCACATTTCAGGAGATTTTAATTCCACTTCTATTGTATCTGATCTTCGCAAACAAAACCGAAATTTAGAAACATTACAAATTAAGAAAAAAAGCGGCAACGAATGGTTTATATTTGACAAGATAAAACACGCTCAGCTAGTCAAGAAATACACCGTATTCATTATAACCAGAAGGTTCATTACCGTTTACACAAAAGTCCATCACTGGACGCCATCATGAGCCAGATGAATCCAGACCATACACTAACAAACTATTTGTTTAATATTACATTTAATACCATTTACTAATATGCCTCGCACTTTCAGGCGATCATTCCCTTCATGTTGCCGACTTAACTCTGTATACGTTCCTTTCCTCTCTAATGTGTGCTACATGCTTCGCCCATCCCATCACCCTTAACTTGGAAATAGTACAGTGCAGCATGAAAACAGTTAAAGGCTAAGGGTCTCTGTATGGTGTGTAGTGACTGTACTTCCTTGTGAGGAATAAGCCATGCTGCAGCTGTTCAAGTTGTGTTCGATGCCTGTCTGTACTTCTCGCGATAATGACACTAATGAAGGCATATTACAGCGTAAAGTTTGGGTGTTTAAGAATTTACCCGACTCAAAATTCTTTCTAAAAGCTCTACCCATTAAGGATTAATATCCTTCTTACAACCGTGTTATTTTAAGCTGTAATTACATCCGTTGAGCAAAGACTTACTTCGACGTATTTAGAAGTTATTGTTGCAGTAATCAGCTCGTGGAATAATCTCCTTATGAAGCTGCTGGCCACATTACCTGTCTACAAGTTGTTGGCTTGCCTAGACTTCAGGCGGATCAACAAATTACTGCAGAAGGCTTGTTGTACATCTCGTCCTTGTTGAACACACATAAGGGTCACTGGCACAATCTCCTTTTTTGAAATTCGTCCTTCGTCTATTTTTTAAAAAAAACACGACCTTTCAGAAACCGGCTCTGCTTCCATCTTCAGGCAAAGAGGCACGCATACTGGTGGACCCCTTAGGTAAAGCAATCCCTTCACATGCCTGGACAGGCCCTTAGGTTTCCAGGAGGTTGAGGCTCTCAGCTTTCTAGACAATCCGCACACGAAAGTGGTAAGGTTGTCAGCCCTAAGCACCAGCCACCTTTATCCTCCAGGAAATACTCCTGGTACTCATTTCTGTTAGAGGCTGAGTCGACCCCAGGGACATAGTGCGACCGAAAGGATTATGTCAATGAAAAACCAGTGACGCCATCGGGAATCGAACCCGCGACCTTCCGCTTGTAGCGCAGTGCCTGAACCAACTGCGCCACCGTGTGGACCCCTTAGATAGTGCTATTCTCAGTCACTGGGCCCAATAACTGAGAATAGTAGAAAATGACGACAAAATGTGGATCTGTGACCAAGGTAGGGTCACCGACGGATTTTTGGCCCATTCGAAGGAAATTTTTAGGCACATCCCTTAGGTTCATCATATCTGCAAGATTTGGTGTTCTGACAACTGTGTTGATGAAGACTTTAGTCTTCTTGGGTAAGAGACAGATAATTATGTAAGTATAGGGTGATTAAAAAAGAATTGAACGCTTTCAAACATTTATTAATCTAGAGTCGCCATGATGGGCACTAATGCCCCCTGATGGCAGAAATGCGTTCAAATTTAAAGTGCCAAAATGTTGGAAAAACTAAGGGCACTTCAACGATTTGGTGCATACTAGATGTTCATATGATACTGATTTACTGAGTAATAGATTTTTGAAAGAGTTCAACTCTTGTTGAATAATGCTGTGTGAGCGTTTGGAGAAGCTTGCTTGGCTCCAGCTTCATAGCAGCCTAACCACTCACGTTTGGATGTAGCAGTCTTCTCCTAAACGTCGGTACTTACAAGTAAATCTAGACGACATCTTTGTCCGGAAAAACTGGGAACTTCTTTCACCATGCCTGTCATATCTCTTTGCACATGTAATACTTTTACTTCTAAAAGTGCTGGACAGATTTTATACTCGTACAAAATTTGATATTTGACAATGTCTGTTGGCATGTTCCAGCTTAGTTAAAGTTAGACAACAATGAGGTACACTCTTTGCAAAGTGCATGCTTTTCTGAGCTCATCTCTAGCGTAAATAGCTAAAATTTGCTTAAAATATTCTGGGTTGTTACCCGGCGTCATTTTTTGGTGTGTGACCAACGTTTCGGGATCATTTGTCTGTCCCATCTTCAGGGTCTTGTCTAAGACCCTGAAGATGGGACAAACAAGCGATCCCGAAACGTTGGTTATACACAAAAAATGACGCCGGGTAACAACCCAGAAGATTTTAAGCAACATTACGACCACGGCGGAAGCCTTCAATTACGTATAGCTAAAATTTATTGAAACTTCAACCGTGTAGGAAAAGATGCAAATAAAACTGTTTTTTAAGGTAAGTAATATTCGGAATATTTTTGTGGAAAGAGGTTGAACATACAATAATTTGTATACGCAAATGAATAGTTAATGTATATGTCGACCAAATCAACAGTTTTGTCCACGTCAGGAACTACATTGTGACTTTCGAGCACTTATCGAAACCTGTCCAGAATGCTGGACAGGCTGTATCAAGGATAATTTGGTCTACAGTTTCGTATGTTCGTAGCACTGCTCCTCTAGCTGTGAGGCAGACTGAAGCGGACAGCACTGGAATTCAGCCTTAAAGACGTGTTAGACTGTGTAAGGTACTTTAGTTGTTTGGCTGGCTAGACAGAGCGACACTACATTTCCTCACATTCTACATCTCAGCTATAACTAATTAACTTCAGGGAATAGAATCCTCCTTGAGAAACCGATAGGTTTTCAGGCAATCAAGAAATTCTCGGAATTTTACGGAACCGGAAATTAATTACCGTTTTCACAACATCCCTTCACTTGTCCCTATTCTAAATCAGATAAATACGTCCTGCCATCGTATTAATAATTCCATTTTAATATTATCCTGACAGCAACTCCATTCTTGCAAGTGGTAACTTCCATTCAGATTTTTCCACCAAATCTCTGTATTTATTACTCTTTTCCCTTCTTCTTCTTCTCCTCCTCTTTCTTCCTTCTTCTTCCTCCTTTGGTTCTACAGCATGGTTCCGGTTTTGACCGCCCCAAATGTTTTCTCCCATATGCACCAAATGTCTCACACATTTCCTTCTCCTTGATTTAATCGTACTAATTTAATAATTAACTTTTTAAGGATTATATATTATGAAGAATATCATCATGGAATTTTCTCCATTCACCTGTTACTTCCTCCTCTTAGTGCCAAATATCTTCCTCCAGAGCGCTATTCTCAAACACGCTCTGCATGTATTACTCCCATAAAGTGAGTGTTCCAGTTTTACACCCGTATGAAACAACAGACAAAATTATGTTTCTGAATATTTGTCTTTATATGTTTAGATAACCAAAGGAATAACAAATGATTCTGGGGGGATGATAGGAAACATGCCCTAAATTTACTACCTTCTTAATATTTTCATTTTTCATCACAGTTTGAAAGGATTTATCAACTATCTTTCTTTTGTGATTTAGTCCTTTATTAGTCTTAGGAGCAGTGAACACGTACTTAGTTTTCTCAACTTCAATAGCGACTTCTGTGATTTTGTTTATATCATATACGTTTTTCGCCGAATAAACTAACAGCAGCACAGATCACGAGATCATAATATGGTGGGTCACAGTCAGTTACATCCTTCAGTGTTCAGTGGATTGAAACAAATTAGCATTTTTTAATAAATAAACAATTTACTATAATAAAACAAAACTTGCGGAACACAAAAACTAGAGAACACAATTTATTCGAACAGAGTACCACTTGGAACCTACCAGTGCGAAGCGTGTCTTTCTATTGTCTCGAAGTTCCCTCAAGGCGTCATTCAATAAAAGTGTTTAAACTTTCCAAGCTTTTTTCAACCACCACATTTAAACCTAACCGAAACAAAAATTCGTGCAGTAAAGCATTTACCAACAATGTTTAGTGTGTTTTTCGCTAGCCAGACGGCAGCAGTTGCCAGATGTGACCTCTGGCCGGTTACTCTAACAGCCCTGCCCTTCGTATTTACACTAGTCACAACGCAACCAGCCGGTGCAGTACACAACGCACAACTCGTAAGAACAAAACACAGGAAAACTGCAACATTCTTGTGATAACTGCATACAAGACCGGACTGCCTTTAATTTATATATATAACAACAGATATGTAATTTTAACCTTTTATGTAAACACATTTCCTAGGATTTTACAGCTGAAAGAAATAACACCTAAATCCATTGGGAACTAGGTTTATTTTACTTTTATGTGGATGTACTAACTTTTTTAAAATTGAAAAACAGATGTAAAGTCTATGTTAAAAAACTTTGAGCCCCTGAAGATGGCCTGTTATAGGCCGAAACATATGTAGGGGTGATTGACTTGGTTATAAGAATATAGTGCATATGTTGGTGTAATAAAACTTTTAATTCTTCGTTGCCTGTTTGTGCTGCCATCTGCACATAGATTTTCAAACTGTTTTCCCCTTCAGGTTTTCAGACTAAATCTCATGTTTTGCACATATTTCCCAAGCTCGCTGGAAGTCCTACTCGTGTCCTCCTCGATCTGAGTACTGTACCATAATCGTCTGGCCTTTGGTGAAGACAGCAAAGCGGATCCAAACGCAATAGACGGGCCATAGTCACAAGAATTATGAACCGGAGAGAAATTCGGAGTACGATACCACTTGTAATAAGTAGAGGAAACGTCCGAAATTGCACAATGTGTTGTTCGGTGAGAGGTTCTCGACGTTTCAAAGGAAAGTCGTTCATTCATCTTCAGAATGTTGCCAAGCTTAGATTGCTTGATTCTGAAGATGAAGGAAAGACAATTTTTCGAAACGTCGGGAACTATTCTCCCAAAGATGTAACGTTACATTCCAGAAGAATGGGATCCCCGGAACGCACAGTGAGGATCGAACTCCGCATAACAGAAATGTTCTCTCAGCAAGTGACTTTATGAAGATGTTGGTTAGTAAATATCACAGAGTTAGAGTAAACGACAGAAAGATCCACCTAAAACCCAAAGAGAAAACATTGTATTTTTTTCACAGGAATGAAACACAAATAAGTGTTCACAAAACACGCTGGAATTCTTTTCCATTTTTCAGCGCGTCCGTAAAATTGCGTAAAGCGACTATTATCTTCGTCATGCCTATCCGTCTGTCCGTCCATTCTCTGTCTTTCTGTACACATGGAGCAAATCGACTCCCACTGGACAGATTTTCGTGAAATTTTATATTTGAGGATTCTTCGAAATGTGTCGAAAAAAATGCAAGTACAATTAAAATCTGACAAGAATAACGAGTACTTTACATGAAGACCTATGTACGTTTATGATAATATCACTCTGGATTCTTCGTAGGATGAGAAATATTTCAGACAAAACTCGTAGAGAAAATCAAAACACGCATTTTATGTTCAATCAATTATCCTAAAATACTGGCTTTTATAAAATAATGTGGAACAATATGGTAGAGCCACCCAGACCACAGATTACACTATAATACGGCGCGGAAAAGATGTAATTTTTATCACGGATAACTAAGGCAAGATACAGACACACGCTCATAATATTTAATACTTACTGCTTTTCCACGGCAACAATGGTTACCAGAATTCACCTCAATATTACGTTAACATTTCATTGCGTGTGTTATACCGAATACCTACATAACTCTTCTTGACAGTGCGTCAGGAGAAATATACAGTGAGTTGGCTGCGGACTGGACGACCGAGAATTCGTGGTTCGATTTCCGGCAGGACAAGAAAATTTTCTGTTCTGCAAAATGTCAGAATATTTCTCGGTTTAGCCCAAACTCTACAAGACGTCTGTACTGGTATAGAGTTCCAGCAGTTGAACTGCACTTTCCAGCAATAGGTTCAGCAATGCGGGCTGTAAACCTATCTGCCCTTTTGTATTTGTGAACCGTCTATTCACACTGGACATGCACGCAGTAACAATTAAAATGTACGACAATATAATAATAATATTGTTTGGTAAAAGTGTCCTTTTTCACGTTATGAATTCGTATGGTTAAACCCACGTCTTCTTAAGTTTGGTGCTAGATAGAGTTAGGTGCTAGATAGAGGTAGGTGCTAGATAAAGGTAGGTGCAGATAGAGGTAAGTGCTAGAGAGAGGTAGGTGCTAGATAGAGGTAGGTGCTAGATAGAGGTAGGTGCTAGATAGAGGTAGGTGCTAGATAGATGTAGGTGCTAGATAGATGTAGGTGCTAGATAGAGGTAAGTGCTAGATAGAGGTAGGTGCTAGATAGAGGTAGGTGCTAGATAGAGGTGTGCTATAGATGTAGTGCTAGACAGAGGTAGGTGCCAGATAGAGGTAGGTGCTAGACAGAGGTAGGTGCTAGATAGAAGTAGGTGCTAGATAGAGGTAGGTGCTAGATAGAGGTAGGTGCTAGAAAGAGGTAGGTGGTCAACTAGCATCGGCTGCTTTATCCCCGGGGAAGGAGGCCGCGGCACCCATTAAATAGGAGGCTGGGTGGACCTCAGAACCAGTCTCGAAGTTTCGGAGAAGTCAAAAGTTCCTTGCCTTTGCCCAGAATCCACGATGATACCTCAGTCCTTCATTCTGTAGCCCAGTCACTATAACGAGTTCCTGATCCCGGCTGCTCACTGTTGAGTGTTACTGGTGAAAGGGAAGCGCGGCTTTGTAACAGAAGGAGAATAACAGTTCAAATATATCTGAATATTTGGATCTGAGAGGGAGGACGTAACAGGACTACTGAAAATACTGCATAATTTGTACTCTTCACCAGATATTATCAGCATGATAAAATCTAGGGGATTCGGATGGGCTGGATTTGTAACACGCATTGAAGGAATGAAAACTGAACTCAAAATTTGATCAGAAATTTGAAGAGAAGGGATGCCTTCCGAGACAAGTTTGCAGTTGAAAAAACAAGGCTAAATTTGGCCTTAATTGTGTGAGAAGGAATGAATAAGAATTACATGGCTCAGCATACAGACAAGTGGATGGCTCTTTTAAGTAGCGTAACCGTCTGAAACATAGTCGTTGCTCTATGTACCACATACTTTAACCTTAAGGATAAGGAGCACTTATGTGTTAAATGTGACAAAATAAACAGCGATTATTTCCCTCAACAATATTGGCAGCTGAATATCTGTATGGGAAACATGGTGTGCTTTCTATGGTGTTGTAACTGTATTTGTATGTAGCCTCTTCTTTGAATTAACTATGGCTACAAGTTATAAGATGCCGTCAAGGTCCATAAAAGACGGGGAAATTGTTGAAGCCTGAGTGACTAATGTTTAGCTTCTCTGCTACTTGGAGTTAGGACTGTTGCGTTTTCAAGACTTTCTCATTAAGTGATTGGAATACAAACTTCAAAACGCAAACTTAACATTGCATTTACCGTGCATTTTCAATTAAGATATGTTTAAAAAACACCAACTAATGCACATAAACTTTTTTCACAATAGTTTATTCTTCAAATTCCCCTATTTCGGTGGTTTCAAACCACCATCTTCAGGGGGTCGTAAAGATTATTTTGCATAGACCATACAGTTATTACATATGTGGTTATATTCGTATATGTAGAATATGAGTGGTCTAATATTGTCCACTTGGTACAGTATTGTAAAATAAGTTACTATAAAATGGAGTAAAAAATTTGCTAAAATGATTACATAATTTGTAGTCAGGGGAATTTTAAGAATAAACTATTATGAAAAAAGTTTATGTGCATTAGTTGGTGTTTTTTAAACATATTTCAAAACACAAATTTCACTGCGTCGTTTACACCATATGTTTTATTGAATTGTTAACAAGTTAACTAGTTACAGTGTTCCTCTAAAGACTTTGTGTCGTATATTAAATGTGTGCATTATTGTTGGTACTTTTTTGTTAACAATTCAAAACGCAGCTGATAGGCACATGTCGATCTATCGTGTGTGTGGATAACGATACAACGCTTTATTTAACTTTGTGCTCCAAGCGATTCTCTTCTTTTGCAATATTCATGAAACAGATTCACGTGTGATGTGGCAGTCTATGGCTAGCTGGCATCACCACAGCACTATGAAGTTCCTTTCCTCTCACCTTTAATCAATTTCTTGAGATGTCTTTAATGCGGCTGGAGTTTTAGGAATTGTTAAGTTAAATTCTAGAGTAATGGAGATGGGTTGCTCAGTCGGCAGGATGTGACGTCTCTCAGGGAATATTAGTGTGTGACATCGCAACAAACAAAGAAACAACCAGCGAACCTGTATATTGCTGTAATAAGTCACGTCGACGCATATAGTCACACTGTCACTCACTGTTTATTAAAGAAGGGGTTTTTCATTATTAACAGTGTACGAACACAGTACACAATAATCCAGTATGCGACACGGCACTTTGGAGTGATTGCACTAGGTGAAGGACACGTGTTCAAATATCGTGTGAATAACTTTATGGTTATACGTTTCCTTCTCAAATTTAAGGAAGAAACTAGTAAAGTGCTACATTTGGAGCATAGCTTTGTGTGGTGCAGAAACGTGGACACTTGGGAAAGTAGATCAGAAGTATCTGGAAAGTTTTGAAATGTAGTGCTGGAGAGGAATGGAGAAGATCATTTGGACCGATCGTGTGAGAAATGAAGAAGTATTACATAGAGTCAAGGAGGAGAGGAATATCGTACATACAATAAAAAGAAGAAAGGCTAACTGGATTGGTCACATCTTGCGTAGAAACTGCCTTCTAAAACACGTGATTGAAGGAAAGTTAGAGGGAAGAACATAAATGATGGGAAGACGAGGAAGAAGGTGTAAGCAGCTACTGGATGATTTTATGGAAAAAAGAAGATACTGTAAATTGAAAAGGAAGTACTAGATCGCATCCTGTGGAGAACTCGCTTTGGCAGAGGCTATGGACCTGTCGTAAGACAGACTAAAGAATGAATGAATGAAGGAACACATTTCCTTATTGAACTACACTTTGACACTTGTGGTAGTAAGGGCAATTTCAACTAATTATTTGTTACTAATAAGTCTGAACCAAGTAGTCAGGACACAGTGGGCTACAACCGACCGGCAAGAATTCCGAAGATCGACTCCATGCCCACTCTCACCCCCTGGCTTCCTTCGATTTCCAAAAACAAAGTCACCACTAATTTAGAATTTTTCTTATTGGTTAAACTAACAGTTTTACACTTTCCATTCGCCCTGTATACGTAATAAGTGTCCTTTCTGATTGGGTGACAAAGTCACTAATTACTAGGATCCTTGGGCTTGGTCGTGAAGACCCTACACTTCTCTGTTACGAGCTAGCAAATGCGTGGTGGCCTCACCCGCTGTGCTGGACGAATTATTGCTGCACTCAGCTGTCAAGTCTCGGATTTTTGGGTCTGAGCAGTTCCAGATTTCCTGTTAGCCGTGACAACTTACAAATGACATTCCTGCCCCTTTCCTGGTACAGCTATCCGCTCCTTCCTATGATCTCCCTTAACTAGCCTCTAGTACCCAATGTCACAATTACTTTCCAATAAAATAAAATTATCTTTCCCTAATAATTCTACATATGTAACCTATATATTGGCGACTCATAACGTCTGCCTGGATTCAAACTCAAAACCAAAGGTTACATTATCTCCCGCCTGAAATAAATGCATAGTTTTACGACGTAAACTGATGAGCTTTATTGCAGCAAACTGTACACATGTCTCTAATACAACACTCTTACATCTAAGACAAGTTATCTATGACTAGGAAATATTTGCTGCGAGTAGGGAGTCTGACATTTAGGAGGCTGAGGCTGTGTGGCAAGCCACCCTCGTTTTTCTTTCCGATTTGTTCGTTCCTTGAAATTACTCTTCTCTTCTTGCCCTTTCAAATAGAGCAACAATCGGCTAGAACTCTCACTCAGAACGTGAAAACAAAAAATTATTTTCTTAAGTTTACTCCACTGAATACTAATAAATCCACGATAATGGAAAGTTACACCAATTACTCACACATCCATTCTCAACTAAATAGCCACCTCTCTCTTTCATCCTTCTTAAATTACAAATATAAACATTACATCACGAGACAATTTGCAAATACATTTGAATACATCTGAAATAGGACGTGAAACAACCATATGATGAAATGAATACATAATCAAATACCTTTGAATTACAATAACAGTCAATTGCACTAAACTACTCACTACTCTAATACGATGTGAGGCTAAACAACTTATATCTTACAAGCATTCTTTTCTCACTAATATTAATTTGCCCAGCATCGGGCCTATTTGCCTTGCTCTTTCATTCAATCACTGTAACTTTCCATCACTCTGCACGCCATTTTGTTTCCATCACTCTGCACGCCATTTCGTGTATTTGCACTGATTCACTACTGGCAACTGTTTGTCACGCGCAGCTGTTTTCACCAATTCACAAATCACTGTTGTATTGACTAAGTTTGCTATATTGTCTTATCAACTGCAATTACTGATAATGATTTTTTTTACATTTTTACAGTTTGCTCTAGAATAGTTTGTGGATTGTTGGCATAAATTTAACCCATAGTTTTGACAGTGACCTTTCTTTCAATGGCTAGTTCCTGTATGGTTTAAGGGATCTCTTATTAAATTGTCCTCGGATCTATCCTCGTTCATCTGCAAGTTCATATGCAGACGGCTGTATCACCTTTGTGATCAGGTATGACCCTTCATACGGGCGTATAAACTTCGAAGTCGCCGCCATCGCGGCCTTAGATATCGGTTGGGTTTTGAGCAATACTTTGTCATTTATTTCTGGCTTCCAATGTGCATTTCCTTTCTTTCTATTCTTCCTCCGCCTTTCAATGCTCTTCTTCATCCTTTGATATGCTTTTGAAATTTTGATGTGTAATTCGCCAGATGCCGATTTGCCTCCTGGCATACGAGGTAAGATATTATTAAAAAGACTGGGCTTCTTCTCATCAAACATAATCTCTGATGGAGTGTATCCATTAGGGCTTGCCAACGTATTATTCATCCAGAATTTTATTAAGGAATAAGCTCCGCCCATTTTTTATACGTTTCATGACAGTAACTGCGACTAAATTTGGATTCAAAGGCAAAACCGACAGTTACAGTGTTTTACCTCTCCTTCTGAAATAAAAGTGTAATTTATTTTCGGCAGGCTAATTAAAACGTGATTGTAAAACTTCCTTCAGTAGTCTATGTTTATATAATTCATATTCCTGTATGAACTACAAAGGAAGAGGCGAAAGATGATTACTTTAATATTATTTATCACTCCATATTCTCAAAAGTTTAATTTGGCCCTAAATTCAACTTCAACATTGTTATACATGAGCTGTCAACACGACCTTCATCTTAACGCTGTCTTGTTTATCGTAGTGGAGCTCAGCGCATGGAAAATTCCGCGGTAAGACGAGGAGGGTGGAGCGTCTGTTCACCGTAAATGGAGGTTAGATGAATCTGTGTAACACTTTGAAGCTTTTAGTTATCTAGTGCTTAAGACTTTAGTGTCTGCTTACAGAAAACACAAAACGCCTATATTATGACACATAGAATAATTTGTTAAAGTTGTTCAGGAAATACGCAATCGGTGTTTATTGTGAGAATCATAAGCAACGCATAAACACACTGTGTGGACCAAATGTTGGTTTTGAATGTTGAGGTAGGCGGTACACATAGCTGCCACTATGGTTTACAAGTTATAGGGCAAAGTGTTTGATATGTAGCTCAGAAACGGTTTTAGTCTGTACGTTGGGACAGTTGGGAAGAAAGAGAACCCTACTTTCAACAAGTGTCCAGAAGTCCTAACATGTGTGTGGACCAAACAGTAGGCCCGCTGTACGCTACAGGGACAGTCACATAACAGTGTGTGTGGACCAAACAGTAGGCCCGCTGTACGCTACAGGGACAGTCACATAACAGTGTGTGTGGACCAAACAGTAGGCCCGCTGTACGCTACAGGGCGTCACAAGTCCACATATACTACAGGCTTGATGTGTGGACCAAACAGTAGGGCCCGCATTTAAACAGGGGCTACAGGGGGACAGTCACATAAAGTGTGTGGACCAAACAGTAGGCCCGCTGTACGCTACAGGGACAGTCACATAACAGCCAAACGTCGGTCAGATATGCTTCATTGCGTGTGTATAGAAATGTCCACACTAGCGATCACGTTCAAGGCACGGTACGGTCATGACCAGATGCATTTAAATGCAGACAAATAACACGTTTCCTAACAGTAAGCTTGTCTGAGCGTACCGTGAGCGTACCACGAGGTAATCATGAGTGTACCATGAGCGTACCATGAGTGTCACATGAGCGTACCATGAGTGTATCATGAGCGTACCCTGTGCGTACCATAAGCGTACCCATAAAGGGAATCGGACCTAACAGTCCCAGTGTTTTCAAATTATTAATAAAAATTACTTTTTTAACCGATGATCATATCAAGGGAAAACTGTAGCAGCTGCAAAGCGTTCAGAAAATTAAAACTAACACATTTGGAATATTTGTGAAGGAATACGGACCTGAAATCACGCGAAGATGCAATAAAACTGCGATCATATCTGTACCATCAGTTAAGTGCACCAGTATTTGGAGACATGTGGCACTGTGCATGGTACAATTCAAAATTGACAAATGATATCATTCATTCTTCCTGAATGTCAATGATGTATGTTTTCCATCTATCATACTAATTGTCACTCTCGTACTTTGGCTTAGTACAATATGCACTGTGCTGGCTGACCGTATGGTTCACCAGCTTCGATGACAAGTACCATCTTCAATAAAGTACACATTCAGAAAATATATCCACTGAATCAATGGAATAAACTGGTGTTTGTTTCGAAAATAGTAATAAACACATTTCTTTGTAACTACCATCGTACTCCCCACGCAGACAGAATAGGACCAAAATATCAAACAATAAAATTACATTTCTCTAAATGTGTATTTTATTGCCATTAACAGTAAAAAAGAATTGAAGGACTCGTCTCACATTTTTGTAACAGTATATTTGGACACAAATTAGCATTTAAATAATACAAAGGAGAAACAATAATAGTAATAAATATAAAAAAATTAAAGATGTATAAGTTACAGAATTAAAAATGAATGTAACTGACGAGGCTCGAATCTGCACCCTCTCGCACTAGAATTCAAGGCTGAGCAGAACATCCATCAACTGTCACGCTATGCAGTTTTGCAGCTCGGTGTTTCTTAGTTAAACCCGAGACTTCACACTTCATAAGTGCATAATACCTTGAGTGGGAAGAGCCAGTGTGCAACACCCCAAATTGTTCGTTTATCGTAGATTTTGGGTCTGCCGGCATAAATTAGCGCAACCAATCAGATCTAATTTTCCAAAAAGTTGAATTCGGCTTACGAGGTTTTCTATTAGTTCGCCAATGTAATCATATTAGCTTATGGGAAGAGGAACTTGACTTTGTGACTTGTGAAGGGCATTCGAAATAGTAAGGCGAACTCTCCGTGTTGGCTGTTGCAGCAGTCTGGTCGCAAAGTTTGAGTGCTCCGTTGGTTTGGGACATTTTATAACAAATTTCTTTTGGGAAGTGCGGAGTAATTCAAAGTGCCGTATTCACCACTTAGTGTACAACAATAAAGGTAAATTGTTTTAAATAAACCACGTGTTAATGTGTCAGTGTGTAAACTGTGAATCGTCGGAGCTGGATAGCTAGCTGCAGGGATCTCCCACGTAAATTACCGTGACAGAAGACCTCGTGTTACCGACCTGACTAGTTATGTTACCGGGACTTGCATCCGACTGTGTAAAGGACGGTATCAGAAAGTTTGGCGCCCAACGCGTGGGGCTCGAACGAGCAGAGTTTTGGCGTCCAAGGCATGGGTGCTCAAAGAAGCAGAATTTGTGTCATGATGGGGGCTAAGAAGCGGTTTTGTGTCAATGGCATGGGGGCTCGAAGAAGCAGGAAATTCTAACAATGTAAAACAGCATGAAAGTTACATCGATCTACTGACCAGCGAAGAAGGAAGTTCGAAACCGACGGCTGGGGGACAGTACGGGAAATATCGCCGAAACGTCGAGGGGCACAGCAGACCTGCTTGAGGTACGAGCAACAGACCCTGAAACATCTAACTCTGAACAGCAGCGGCGGCTAACTGTGACCGGGAAGGGTACGGCGGACCGGCTATCACGTCCTTATTGCTGACAGCAAAATCGTCAACCGACCGCAGGGCGACAGCTCTGCTAATACGCAACGGCCAGCTTTAATACTTTCCGTTGTGCAACTAAACGTAAGTCACGGTGTACTTAAAGTTATACAATATATTTACATTGAAGTATTGTAACACTAATCATGGCAGGAAGACACTTAAGGAGCCGAAGCGTAGCTCTAGAATTCGAAGCTGCACCGCGAGACTCAGAATCGTGTTGTAACAGTATTGGGTTAGTTTGTCAGGTTACCGAGAGTGAACTCTTGGAAAATGTGGGAAGTAATACACCAGAACAGCAGTCACCTGACAATCAGGTTAACAATCCTGAAAAATCAGATGACAATATTTTAATGTATTTAAAATAGTTTCAGAGCGTTATGGAGAGTGTTATGAAGGGCTTCGGCTTTTTGAACTCAAAAATTCAAAGTGAAAATTCAAAATTAGCAGAAAACTTGAATTCTAAACTGCAAGCAGACAATTTACGATTGGCTGAACAAATAGAAAGTAATAATAAAAAGTTATCAGAGACTTTGACAAAACAATTTAAGGAGGAAAATAAAAGTTAAGGGAAGAATTGTCAAGTAAGTTAGAAGCAGAAGTGACAAAATTTCAAGGAGCCATGGATAAACTACTCAAAGATACTGCAATTGAAATTGTAAATGTGAGTCATACTATGGAAAGTGTGTGTGAAAATCAGGGAGATCGATTAACTGGTGACGTTGAGGAAACAGACAGAAGCCTAGATAGAACTAAATGAACTGAACTCTAGAACGGAAGGTTTAGCAATAGATCTGAGTCAGCATGTAGAAAATACAGACAGTGATATGCAGTCTGTTAGACAGGAGTTGATTCAAGCTAAAGAACAGATCAGCAAGGATGCTTCTGATCAAATAGCTGATTGCAATAGTTAGATAGTAGCTGAGAAACAGGAATATCAGACACAATTCTTGAAGGTAAACCAAAAAATGACAAATTGAAGGAAAATGTATCTGTGAAGTTGATAGGGGATAACACAATAATAACTATTATAATAATAATTGTCAAGAGCCGATCCCAGTGGCCGTGCGGTCTAAGGCGTGGGTCTTCGACCGCTCGCTTACTAGGATCGTGGGTTCGAATCCCACCGGGGGCATGGATGTCTGTCTCTTGTGAGTGTTGTGTGATGTCAGGTAGAGGTCTCTGCGACGAGCTGGTCCCTCGTCCAGAGGAGTCCTACCGACTGTGGTGTGTCTAAAGTGTGTGATCGTGAAACCTCGACGAAACGAGGAGGCCCAGGCCCATATAGGGCTGTCGAGCCTTTAAAAAAAAAATTGTCAAGTAGCCACACTGTCTAATGGTAGCCAGGAGAGGACAGGATTTGTCGTTAGCACTAACAATCAGGCATGTGACCAGAGAAGTGTGAATATCAATAACGCATGTTAGAATATGTCTAAATATGGCAACACTGTGCAAGATGAAGTGAATAGTGTAAGTGTAGCTTATAATAATGTGCTTGTAAATCCTCAATTACTGGCAGCCTGCAGCCCACTCAACGAGCTAAGCCTACCAATTTATAGTAACAATTCGACTCAGGTAAAGGAAATTTTCTGAAAGTTTTAGTTCTACATTTTGATCTGAAGGCAGGACCAGAGAACCTTAAATTGCCCTTAGCAGCCAGGACTGTGCAGGACCTATTTATGAGCATGCTAAGTGCTGAATATCATAAATTAGGAACATATGATCGAATCCCGGTAGGGACGAGATTTTTCGCAGTCGTCCAGACCGGCCCTGGGGCCCACCCAGCCTCCTATAAAATGTGTACCGGGTCTCGTTCCCGGGGGTAAAGCGGCCGAGGCGTGGCGTTGACCACCCACCTCATCTAGTGTCAGGGTTAAAGAAAGAGTAGAGCTATACCTCTACTCCTCCTCTGGGCCTTCATGGCCTGTTCTAGGGAGAACTTTTTATGAGAACTTCAGGACACAAATCACTCAGGTCTTGTAGAACGATCAAAAGCAGTCAAGTACTCGCTGCAAAATATTCCAGGACAAATATGATAGGAACGGGGAGGAGACATTAGCTGCACATTATCTGACATACGTGAATCTTGCCGCCATTGAGCGAAAGATTTACTGGGAGCGTTGACAGCACATTACGCATATGAGGTACAAAAATGCATGATTTCGGCGAATCTAAAGTCGAATCAGGAGGCAGTTACTTTGTTAGGTAAACTACAAGCTATGGACGAAGAAAGGAAGGCCAAATAGAAACCAGTTTGGAAAACAAACAAAGTGATTTTCGAAAAAGGGAAAACAGCTAGGAAATAACAGGTGATTACCGCCACAATGTGAGACATATTACGTACGACCGAAGGCGAGTTAACCGTCCTAGGTCACCATACGGCCGACATATTACGTACGACCGAAGGCGAGTTAACCGTCCTAGGTCCATCGCCGACATTACGTACGCCGAAGCAGTTAACCGCTAGGTCACATACGCCGAATATACGTACGACCGAAGGCGAGTTAACCGTGCTAGGTCACCATACGGCCGACATAAAACACCTCATAACCTACGTCGAAATTACAATGGTAGAACTGGAGGTAGTTCACGAGACAGGAGACCGCTAAATCCACAAGTACCAGAATTCAATCCTACAGTTAGGAATCCTACGTCGAACTCAGACCCATAACCATTAAACACATCAGGTAAAGACAAGATCTGGAAAAATAGATCCTGAACGCCAGTGCTGGCGACGGGTGTTCGAAAACTCGGTAGAATCCGACAAAGCCCGGAACAAAATTGTAAATGATATCAATGATGACATTAAATCACATAATGATATTTGGCCAGATTTGTATAGATGTGCGGACAACAGAAAGCATACATGATTATAACTTGAAGGCAGATGTACCCTCAGAACAGGATATTATTTGTTTATATTGTATCAATGAACAAAATGTGGAAACATGCCCAAAAATTTAAATTTTGATAGAAAACCAACAATGCAGAGCACTAATTGACACTGGATGTCAATGTCCTATTGTAGCAGTAGAGTTATATAATGACTTTAAGGCAGGAGGATTAGACAGCTTAGAGTTACCAACGCAAAACTTCGTCTGGGAAAGTGCTTTTACAGGTAGGACCAAAAGGGTTAAGCGGCAAACTGTAATTCAACTACAAATCGATAATATTTTAATCGATCAAATATTTTTGATATCGTCACAACTTGTCACACCCTTGCTATTAGGAATGGACTTTTGCATGGATAATCTTGACATTGATTTCCCTAAGAAGACAATAATTATAAACGCAGGTGAAGAAAGTGCGACAGAAGTAGCCTTGGTAAATGAAAGACGTAATATCTACAATGGGATTGACAGTCCAGTAACTAGAGCCATCGACCTCAGAACAACTGACGTCCCACCCACACCTCAGGTAGATCGTACGGTAAATCCATCTATTTCCGACACTTCGACTCTACTATACAATGCAAGACTTCCCGACAAAGGCATGTGCCCTAACCAGATTACCGTAGAAGAGGCTTCGTTTTGTAATGAAGTCTATGATCTGTCCAGCGAGGATGTTGAAGAAGTAAACAATCAGGGTCAAGCCAGAGGCCCATTTAGCCCTAATAGATATAAGGGTATGAATAGTGCCATCGCGGAAGGCAAATATGAGCACGCTGATACTAATGTTATTCGGTAGGTAGAAGTCCGAATTAGGGCACGCGGTGGCGCAGTTGGTTGAGGCACTGCGCTACAAACCGGAACGTCGCGGGTTCGATTCCCGATGGTGTCACTGGAATTTTTCACTGACATAATCGTTTCGGCCGCACTATGGCCCTGAGGTCGACTCAGCCTCTAACAGAAATGAGTACCAGGAATTTTTCCTGGGGGGTAAAGGCGGCCGGTGCGTAGGGCTGACAACCTTACCACCTTCATGTGCCGATTGTCTAAGAGCCTCGACCTCCTGGAGCCCTAAGGGCCTGTCAAGGCCTGTAATGGGATTGCTTTACCTTTTTTACCTTTAGAAGTCTGAATTTTGAATGTTGAAGGTGAGAAAGGGGCAGGTAGGGAATCTGAGTTTCAGGGAAGATCTGACGCAACAATGAGACTGAGTTATGATATGGAAGGGTCCGATATGGGGAAAGATAACTGTGAGTTATCACTGGAGAGAATAAACATAGAACAAAATTTAAGCTATGATGAGAAATACAGATATCAGGAGATGTTACATAAATACTGGATATGTTACATAAATACCAAGAACACTTAGTTAAAACACCAGGGAAATGCAAGATTTTTGAATATAGATTCCAAATGTAAAGTGGGTTGCCTAAATCGTGCAACAATAGACCAGTACCATTGTCACTGTGCCTTGAAGTCCGGAAAAAAAAAAAATCAAAGAAATGGGTAAGAACGGTATTTTGGAAATTTCTCATTAATCATATGTTAATCTTCTGACGATAATACAGAGAACAAATAGAGCTGCATTGATTTGTTTAGAAGCAAGACAGGTTAACAAACAAATGATACCAGACAGAACAAACACACCAACAGCTCATGAGTTACTACAGAGATTCCATGGTGCAAAATACCTTTCGTTCATCGACCTCAACAACGCATTTTTGCAGATTCCGTTAGAAGAATCTTTATGCGTATGGACAGCTTTTCACTTTTTTTCACTTTGAAGTTCAAACTTATCAATTGACGAGGGTTCCTTTTGGGTCGGTATCAATGAAAAGCGACGTTTACAAAATAAAAGTGGATACACGAGACGAATTACTCGCATTCTGAATGCTGCTGCCCGCATAAAGAGACATGAAGATCAACTCAGACGAACAACACGCGATCTTGGCACATGAGTTGCAAAGTGCACTGAGGTTGACGGTGGGATTTTCGAACATTTATTGTGAACTGTAACAAATGTTTCGTTTAAAAATTAAATTAAAATTAAAATACAATTAACAGTAAGTAATTTCTCTTTATTTATTACCACTGATAATACTTTAGTATTTAAAGACTCAAACAGCTCTCCGACACATGTTCACACAAATGTTTTGTTTCACCATTACCGACACTATCACTTCCCAAAATATTGACCTTTGCTCCTGAATCAATCTGTAGTTTCTACTGTAATTCAATGGGGTTCGATTTTGAAGGCGGTATTACACAGTTGAAATCGGCCCTTAAACAGCGTCACGTTTGTTGCTGTGTGCCAAAGAAACTTGACGTGAATCTGGAGTTTAGCCTTGGCGATACTGAAAAGTGCTGAAAGTGGAAAAAAAAAAAACTCCTTTCAAATTTTACCTGTATAGCGAACATTTGGTTTATGTGAATGCTTACTTCCGCGATGGTTTCTTCAATAAGCACATCAGACTCGCCAAAAAGAATAAGGTTTGTAAACTATTCTGAAAAATCCCACATACTTCTACACTTGTTACCTTTTTCTGGTTTTAAATTTATTGGGATGTTTGTCG
Organism: Reticulitermes speratus; assembly: GCA_021186555.1. NCBI lineage: Eukaryota > Metazoa > Arthropoda > Insecta > Blattodea > Rhinotermitidae > Reticulitermes > Reticulitermes speratus. The sequence goes on along the minus strand of JAJKFL010000002.1, from coordinate 42,137,271 downwards.
CTGATAAGTAGAAGTTATCAATTTTGAAAAGTTACATACTCGAACATCCTGTTACTCTCTGAGTATTGCATATTTCTGTGAACTCAGAACTTGATGTATTTAATTAGCTGCAACCGTGCCATGGCTAAGGCGGTTAGCCTCCGGCCTCCTACCGCGGAGGCCCGGGTTCGATCTCGGGGGTCAGTCCATGTGGGATTTGTGGTGGACAAAGTGGCACTGGGACAGGTTTTTCCCCGAGTACTTTGGTTTTCCCCTGTCAGTTTCATTTCCACCGGTGCTTTATTACTTGGAAAATTAAAAAAACTAATCATCTTTCTCTTCATCTTCATCACAGGGTTGCACAATAAGCCTTAAAGCTGCGGTGTTTCCCTAGCTGTTGCTGCGGGGCCCTTCCCACAAAAAAAAAGTAGCTGCATCACCTATAAGTAGTTATTAAACATGATTCATTGATATTAAACAAAACCAACGTGTTAACTGTAAATGTTATTTTTATGTAGTTATAATTACCAAATTATTTATTTGGTGAAATAAATTACGCTTCTTTGAATGCTACCGTCTCAAGTCAATTAAACAAGGAGGTTAATAAGATATTAAATCACGATCAATAAGAGGTGGGAGAAATCTCGACTAACTGAGTGCTAGTTTTACATTCTGAAGAAAGTCTGTGCTCCATGTAATCATTTTGTAACGTTTTGGTTTCTTTTTCTCTAAGTGTATAAAACTTGTACACATAGTTGCAATAGGAGCCGGAATAGCTCAGTCGGTATAGTGAATAGGACGTCGGTTAAAGAATCGGGTATCACGATTATCTTCCCTTCAGAGACCAGAGATTTATCTCCTCTCCCGAAACAACTCTGGGGCCCATTCAGCCTTTTATTCGGTGGGTAACGGGGATTCTCTTGTTGAGGGCAAAGCGGTCGAGGGTTGAGGCTGACAACTTATCCCATCTCATGTCGACGTTAATTCATGTGTGTGTTTACACTTCCACTCCTCCATATACCTCAATGGCGTGGTACTTAATTAAGCACAGAGACCTTTCTCTCACCTTCAGGTTTACATAGGGGCAATAATGAAGGTTAAAGCATTGCTTACTTGTAGATACAAGAACAAATGGAAATATAAAGATAGTCGCTTTCATTGTTAAAAAAGAAATAAAGGTGAATTCAATATAGTCTTCTCGGGCGCACAGCCGCGTCAATTCGTTTGAATACAACGTTTCGGGGACTAGCTCCGTCCCCATCCTCAGGCCTGAGGATGGGGACGGAGCTAGTCCCCGAAACGTTGTATTCAAACGAATTGACGCGGCTGTGCGCCCGAGAAGACTATATTGAATCATGTCGCCGCGAAAGTTTTAAAACTTAAATAAAGGTGAATCCACCCTATTATTAAGGCACAGAGCGGGAGTAGAGTTACAGCTCTACTCTTTCTTTATCCTAGGCGCTAGATCGGGGTGGATGGCTAACACCACGCCGCAGCCGCTTTACCCTGGAATGACCCGGTACCCATTGTACAGGAGGCTTGTGCGTGTTACGGAAATAATAAAATTGCGTGTAAAATGATGGCTTGGAATTGAGAGACAGTTGAATTGCGACCTCTTTCTTTTGTCTTATTATGAAGGTCTGTTTGGGCTGCTGAGCAGATTGTGACCTCCAGCGAGATACTCGCATATCTATGATTTTGTTTCGTTCCTGTCAGATAACAACAGACTTTAGATATATAGCGAGATGCAGACTATTGTATGCTCATGACGACTCAGTATGCTATTCTCGTAGAGATGTTAGAGTTGTTGCCTTTTATCTCCGCTAACCGCAGTTTCGTCATGATATTCTGCAACCAGTGCGTACTGACACCGTCTATATCTGCCTGAGTGACAGACAGCAGGAACAAACATAAGGTGTAAGGCAGTGTGTAAAAATGAACTGCTTAGCTTGTACCAATGCCATTGGCTTCTCAAATTACCAGTTCTGGTGGCTAGTCAAAGATATAAGATGTTGAAGTAAGTCTTAGAGACGGGACAGACAGAGTGGCTGTGCAGGTCTTGTGAGTCTACTCTGTTGACACAAAAAACGGCTCTCTTTGACTTGCACAGCGTAGCATGATTCTGCTTTAAGATTATAGAAGATGTAATGTTATCACACTCTGTGTGTGTGAATTAGTGCATCTCTAACACGATTGTGTTTGTACTAACTTAAAAATGTTGTGGCCACGTCATCTCAATAGTAAGTTCCGCTTTCTGTTATCAGGACAAATGGTTCCGAAAAAGAGGCTGCGCAGATGTCGCAGGCACTCTTATATAAACGACAAATATGCTCACAGAAAATGTATATCCGAAATTGACGTTTCAGATAATGATCTTAGGACAAAGTATGGCGTTATGTTGCTGTGTATCGGTTTACATGGTTCTCATTGAGGGTCAGTGCGTTTGAGAATCCCTATGTAAAGGGCTATCTGTTTGCACTTGGCTATTACTTCTTCTTGAACTAGAGTGAAAGACATTGCAATCAGAACTAGGCCAAGAAGAAGGTAAGCGCAGCAGGCCACCAGCTGTAGCTGTCCGTTCCGTGTGTCGGCTCTCTGGAAGGACTTGCCAGGAACTAGATCGCCGAAACCAATAGTTGAGAGAGTGATGAAGCAAAAGTAGGCTCCGTCCAGAAAGCTCCATTCTTCCCAAGCCGCGAACACTGCAGCTCCCAGACATATGTAGCACGTTAGCACTAACAGCACGAGGGAAATTGGTACACGGGTGGTTTCCGGCCCTGTTGCGCTGCTGTCCTCTTCTGAGCAGGTGAATGGTGGTGTGGACGGGCGATGTTGGCTACATGGAGACCGCCAGATGAGTGGCATGCGTGATGGCGTGCCTTGGGCTGCAGCGCTGTAAGTGTACGAACAGCTGTTAACACTTCGTGATCTGCCTCAACCTAAGGTACTTTCGTAATGAACGTGAGGACATTATGTTACTAAAACATACTACAGGCCAGTGTTTTTCAAAGTGGGTTCCTCGGATCCCTGGGTTCGCGAAACGCTGATGAAGCTTGGACATTTTGTATGTTGTCGCAGTTACATTTAGTGACATACTTTTATAAAAGTATGAAACTGCGACTAGAGGGTAATATTTAGAACGATGTATATTACTTTTGACAGGAAATAATTCGGAAATAAACAGGTGTATAACTTCAGAGCAATAGAAACCTGCTGCCGCTTCCAACCACTTACCGGTGTGAATCTGGATTCTCGCGATACAGTATGACAAAAATTAAATACAGAATTAACCTTCAGGTAAAATATCCCCGTTGTGCTTCAGTCATATACAGGGCATACACAAAAGAATGGTGCGGTTTCAAAAGTGGATAAAAAAATTTATGTCTCACATTATACGGGCACAACATACACCGTCAGCGGCGGCAACTGTCCAAGTTTCTCATGCGCTACCAGCAGTTTGCTTCTCATGCTTACAGCGTGGAATATAAGAGTGCTTCTCAATCGTGTTCTTCCACAGCGCTGGATCGGACGTGCTGCTGCAAATGGAGACAAGAACCTTCTCCCTTGGCCACCCCGTTCGCCAGATCTTACACCGTGCGATTTCTTTCTTTGGGGGTTCGTTAAAGACAGCGTTTATGTACCACCATTGCCCACGTCCATCCATGAAATTCGTGATCGGATAACGCATGCACTGCAGGCCATTACAGCGGACATGCTACACCGGGTCTGGGATGAGTTTGATTACCGTGTGGATGTGTGTCGTGTGACCCAGGGTGCACACATTGAAGGATTGTAATTACCAAGTGAGAAACTTGGACAGTTGCCGCCGCTGAAGGTGTATGTTGTGCCCGTGTAAGTGAGAAATAAATTATTTATTCACTTTTGAAATCGCACCATTCTTTTGTGTATGTCCTGTATATTCTAAATCACCGTCATGCACAATAAAATTTACAAAATGTTTTACAAAATTTTTTACAGGTTACTAGTTTGGCTTATCAATTAAGCCATCGTCAGATCTATTAAATACCAAGAACCATACAAAACTTATTAATATTATTATTATTTACTGCAATTGGGTTTTCACCCGGTGGCAGTAGTCCTTACACTAGTACACACAATACAAATGTTTTCACCCGGTGGCAGTAGTCCTTACACGTCATCAATTAACATCGTTTTAATCCTGAAGTAGCCTACACTTAGTACAAAATTACTCAATTGGTTTTCACCCGGTGGCAGTAGTCCTTACACTAGTACACACAATACAAATGTTTTCACCCGGTGGCAGTAGTCCTTACACTAGTACACACAATACAAATGTTTTCACCCGGTGGCAGTAGTCCTTACACTAGTACACACAATACAAATGTTTTCACCCGGTGGCAGTAGTCCTTACACTAGTACACACAATACAAATGTTTTCACCCGGGCAGTAGTCCTTACACTAGTACACACAATACAAATGTTTTCACCCGGTGGCAGTAGTCCTTACACTAGTACACACAATACAAATGTTTTCACCCGGTGGCAGTAGTCCTTACACTAGTACACACAATACAAATGTTTTCACCCGGTGGCAGTAGTCCTTACACTAGTACACACAATACAAATGTTTTCACCCGGTGGCAGTAGTCCTTACACTAGTACACACAATACAAATGTTTTCACCCGGTGGCAGTAGTCCTTACACTAGTACACACAATACAAATGTTTTCACCCGGTGGCAGTAGTCCTTACACTAGTACACACATACAAATGTTTTCACCCGGTGGCAGTAGTCCTTACACTAGTACACACAATACAAATGTTTTCACCCGGTGGCAGTAGTCCTTACACTAGTACACACAATACAAATGTTTTCACCCGGTGGCAGTAGTCCTTACACTAGTACACACAATACAAATGTTTTCACCCGGTGGCAGTAGTCCTTACACTAGTACACACAATACAAATGTTTTCACCCGGTGGCAGTAGTCCTTACGCTAGTACACACAATACAAATGGACATATAATATACATAAAAGTAACAATACAAAACAAACTATACACAATTACAAAACAAAATACATACAGTAAATACAAGTACAATACATACAGTAAATACAAGTACAATACATACAGTGAATACAAGTACCTTCATGTGGGGCTGGGATCTCATATCCCTACAGTGAACGTACACTGAATAGTTCTGATGATGGCTTAATTGATAAGCCGAAAACTAGTAACTTGCAAAAAATTTGGTAAAACATTTTGTAAACTTGTTTTGTGCATGACGGTGGTTTAGAATACATATTATTTAAATACAGAAATAAGCTAGACACTGAAGCAGATCACAGATTGCAAATGCCGTCCATTATACCAAATTTCAAACTGATGTGTTCATCAAAATAGCTTCATCCGACACACCGAGAAATTAACACACAATTATTTATACTCCTTTATTCATTGATTAAACCGAGAGTAAGGTTTTATTGTTATCTTACCTTTACAAACCAAAAAAGAGAGACCCTGCATTCTACATCCCCCTCTTTTACTTTGCTTATATTGCCAACTCAAAAACAGGGGTGGGGTTGCGTGAAATATTTCAGTTCTGGGAAAGGGTTCCAAGGAGGATAAACTTTAAAAAGGACTGCCATAGGCCTATTTAAGATAAGCTCATTGATGTCTTTTATGTGCTAAGATCATCTGGCTGCGTATGTGGGAGGTTGCAGGGGCTATATTTGAAGTAACCGGTTTAGATAACTGCCTATTGCCTGAGAAACGTGGTGACAATATTCCATATAAAAGAGAGTTGTTTTTCTGCTTAATTAATTTCCATTCCACGAAGGCATGCGAGGGAGTTGAGGTATAAATCCACGCAATCTTAACTTTGGTGTTAGATGAAGGCGACTGGTCACAATTCACGCCCCGGCTGCTTTACTCTCGGCAACTATAGAATGGCATGCTGGGTCAGCCCCAGAACCGGTGTGGAAGCTTTTGAGGAAACCTCTTTTTCCTTGCAGGGAAAGGAATGACAATTCAACGGTCTTTCAGCGAGTAGCCTAGTCACTACACCGACTGGGCTATGCCGGGTACAGGAAGTTTATTTTTAAACTAGTTGAAGTGCTGTGCAATTACACTAATTCCTTGACGCTAAGTCATATTTGAGTAGAGGAAGTCGCTAAAGTAATCAAGAAAGTTTCCGCCTTTTGAAGCTCGGAATTTCATTACCGAATTCACTGGTCTCTATGCTACCATTGTATTAGTTATATATACTAGCCTACCTTTTTTCTTGATCTGCGTCTTCTAGTTCATCTTCTTCCTCTTCTTCTTCTTCTTCATCATCATCATCATCTGGTCCACTGGTATTCCCGACTTCCGGGTCTTCCTGCAGTTCTTTCAGGACTTTAGCGGCCGCAGGGTCTGACACCTGAGCCAACGAATACTCCGCACACTCCTCCAGAATCCTACGGACGTCAGGTGTGAGAGGTCTCGGAGGTCGAGGGCGATTATATATTTTGGGGCCTCTAGAAGCAGCAGACACATAGACAGTGGGGGGTGTCGGAGGGACCACTGGTATGACCACTTTCTTCGGCAGGACTGAGACAGGCTTGGCCTCCTCATACGTGGCATTGTGTTTCTTGCAGGGTGGACAATAATTCAATTCGAGGTCATTTTTTGGTTCTTTGTGTTTCTGGTGGTAATTTTTCGCGCGTGTGTGGCAGCATGCGTGTGAATAGGCGAACTGGAAGGTTCCTGCTAAGAGTGTGCCCAGGTTAGACAGACAGAGAAGCATCAGAGGAACACCGAACAGAGCGTACAGCATGGTGACCACCTTGCCCGCCGGTGTCTTAGGGGCAAGATTCCCGTAACCTGTAAGAACAAAACGGAGGAAACATATTTATACTTCTTGATTTGTATGAAAATTAGACACATATAGAAGACACTAATACACTGGTTCACGTAACTGGTTAGAAATGGGAACCCGCTGACAATCAATACCCTTTTTAAATTCCTACAGTACTAGTGACTTACTGGGATACGGTAACAAGGCCCAAAGTTCCAAAGACACCTATGGAAAGACGGTCATTGGAAAAGAACCCAACGAGCCTGCTTAATTCCAAGGCCTCTGTAAAACGTTCGTGACACAGAACGTTTTACTTACCCTGGGCCAACTTGTATCGTCTGTAAACAATTACATTTTACAGAAACGTACATGCATTGTATAAAAGTACATTCTTTAGTAACTTGTGACAAATGCAGAAGACGTGTTTTAAGGCTGGTCCGGTAAAGCTACACGAATTTGTGATAGAAACGCGCTGTGGCCTGAACAAAACATGTGTGCTGATGTAATTTTGTATCTATTTTAAGGTTCCAAACATGATAATGAACATTCGGCTTCCATATGCAATGGAGAATTTCTTGATTTTCTGAGGACGTACAGTGGATCTTTGTCTAACGCTAACACTAGATCATTACCTATAATGCAGTGTCATATATTCAAATATTTTATATAACCTTTCACATTATTATCACCGTGCATCTTCACGAATCAAATGAAACTAAATTAAACCAACTGATGCACAAATTGAGCCACCTTTATTGTAGCGTCCTTATTATGCCCCTACATGGACAAGACCCCCTGATGATGGACCAAGGTCCGAAACATATGTAGGGGCATAATAAGGACGCTACAATAAAGGTGGCTCAATTTGTGCATCAGTTGGTTTAATTTAGTTTCATTTTATATAACCATTCCTTACGTACAGTGGAAAAGCAATATAGAAATGCATTCTTTGTTTGAGTCGGAGTGAGGTTCTAGCAGACAGACTTTAGGATGGCTTACGGTGCCTCGGTCAACTGATGGCCACCTGCTCCTCTAGGAGACAGCTAGCTGACGACTGTTGTAAGCATTATGAAGCAGGTGTTGCACAGCTGGATAAGCAGGGAATTCCGAGAAACTTAATGGCGTGCTACTTCTTATTGTTTAACTTAATCTTATTTATCGTACTTTTATATAAATATGACAACCAGAACTGCACAGTGTTTAGTTACGGTGTGGATAATTTTTTACTTCCGGTAGAGGCAAGAGATTTTCTATTCTGTAAAGAGTTCAGCCGGGCTCTGAAGCTCAAACAGCCTCCTATTCAACGGACAACGAAAGCCCTCCCGCGGGGGTAAAACTGCAGGGGTTTGGTCCTGACCACTCTCATACATTGCTGAGGTAAAGAATACGTTGAACTATACTTCCATTACACCGTATCTCTTTACGATGCGTACAGGTCATCTTTGGGGGCACGCGGTGGCGAAGTTCGTTGAGGCACTGCGCTACAAGCCGGAAGGTCGTGGTTTTGATTCCCGATGGGGTCATCGAGATTTTTATTGGCATAATCCCGTCGGCCCAATACGGTCCTGGGGCCGACTCAGCTTCTAACAGAAATGAGTACCAGGAATATTTCCTGCGGGGTAATGGCGGCCGGTGCGGAGGGCTGACAACCTTTCCACTTTCATGCGCCTATTGTCTAGAAATTGTGGGAGCCTCAACCTCCTGGAACCTTCACCGCCTGTCCAGGCCTGTACAGGGATTGCTTTAGGTTTTATACGGGGCATCTTTACGCGCGATCTCAGGCTTCCGCAGCGGTGTAAATGAGATTTTCTCTCTTCTGGGATCATTATTTTTGGACTGCGTGACCCTTGAAGGTGGGACCGATCGGTTGTCCCAAAAGGTCGGTAAATAACTACCAACCTGCGCTGCATAACATCCCAGAAGAACGCAGATCTCAGATTATTTTTACTTGCAACTTGTTTATAGAAAAATATTACTGATTTCTATCCTTTTACTAGTTTTGTACTACTCTGTGTACTGAAGTGTATATTCTGTAAATCAAAATTATGTGGGTGTGTTGGGGTTCGTACCGTGTCCTATTGGAATACATGTCTCAGTAATTGTGTTTAAAGCAGTTTTGCTGAAACGTATCCATTGCTTTAAGTGGGGGTCACCGGTATCAGCCTGTCAAGGAGGATTCTTCTGCACGGAATCCACAGTGGGCTTCCGCTTTGTAAGCGGTTCTCTGAAGAGCTTTCTTTTCCGTTAAGTTAGTAATCGTAGGTCTTGCGAGAAGAGTCCTTGTACTACCCCTGCTGAAAACATAAATCTGAGACTGCGTATTATTAAGGGACGGCATGAAGCTTATGTGATTGAACGGACACAAAGGACGCAAGTCTGTTCAATTCTTCTGTCGTTTCTTTGAATTCCTTCTGTGTGAGGAACGCTTCCGGACTTAAGCCCGAAAGAGATATTTTAATCTGAAACGGATATTGGATGTTGATTTCAGGCTTCCGCCGCGATGTTGATGTAATCTGTGGTCTTTTGGGTAACTACACGGCGTCATGTGGTAATTATTTATTGTATATATTGGATGTTTTGTAAACACAGTAGTCCCCTATCTAGGTCGTCTCGACTTAACGTCGATCTGTCAGACACAATATATTAAGTGAAGAACGCAAATTCGTAGTTGCGATGCTGAAGACGTCTTCAAGTTGTTGATCAGGAGTTCACGCTCGAAGATCTTGTTGAAACTGGGAAGCAAAACGCCCTTGAAAAAGCTGAGAAACATGAGCCTGAGTCAAAGGAGAGGACCGTGACGGTTTCAAAATTGACTGAGGGTCTTGGATTCATTGATGCATCAGGATGTATGAGGACTTTGACTGGAACGAGCAGCGAGCAGTAACTTAACAACTGGACAAGGAATTACGACGTTGCCTGCTACCTATGAGGAAATTCTGAAGGAGGAAAAAAGGTCTTGTCTCGACAGACTTCACTGATTAATTTCTTCAAGTCATCCTCAGGGATTCGTCCATCGCTATCTGTATTGTTGGGCGTTGTATATGATAATCTAGAAGAAAAGCTTACAGTTATAGGGGAAGTGCCTCCTCCTTAAATTGTTATTGGTTTGTCAGATTTCATATTTCTTTGGTAAAATTTTCTTAATTATAAATACATTTTTTGTATTGGTCAATATAACTTGTCTGGAAACACCTCCCTATTTTAACATTGCTTTTGTGGGAAAAAACGACGTCGACTTACGTCGCATCGACTAATGCCGTCAGTCTCGGAACCACCTATGACGTGACATCTGAGGATGACTCTTTCTTTGTTCTAATTACGTCAGACATTCGCGTCGGCTAAATTCGGCTGCAATCAACTAGTATGAATCAGAGATACGGCGCTTTTACGGGATATGAAACACAGTGTATTAACTACTGATGGAACGGATTTACGTAGGATTCATAAACATATATAAATATAAATATGACGCGTTAGATACATAGGTTTTATTATCATCATCTGCCTGACAAAAGGAAGATTTTTTTTTTCGACAGCCTTATATGGGCCTGGACCTCCTCGTTTCGTCGAGGTTTCACGATCACACACATTAGACACACCACAGTCGGTAGGACTCCTCTGGACGAGGGACCAGCTCGTCGCAGAGACCTCTACCTGACAACACACAACACTCACAAGAGACAGACATACCTGCCCCCGGTGGGATTTTTTTTTTTGTCCGGGGTTTTTCCTCTTTGATCCATTTTTGTACTGTATTAAATCCTTTTCGTCCTTCATGTCACTTACGGTCCATACTACCGTCTTTACAACACAACACAAACATCCATGCCCCCGGTGGGATTCGAACCCACGATCCTAGTAAGCGAGCGGCCGAAGACCCACGCCTTAGACCGCACGGCCACTGGGATCGGCCAAAAGGAAGTTACATCTGTCACTTAAATTTTGTCTCGATCGAGGCGAATGATTATGTGACGAAATGACACTGTTTATTGAAGAGACGGTACTGCTACATGACCGCGCCATTGTGTCTGTCGCACGAGGACTATAGCGCTCTAACAGTCTGGTTGGGACGTACTAACGACAGCTTGATATACTGCACACATCGCAGTCCTAAACGCGCCCACAAAATGAATACTTCAGCTTGTATTACGTGTGCAGGATATGTAGACGATAAACAAAATAAATCCAAACAGTTGCACCTCAGAACTTGCAGTAATGCCATCCATTTGCTTTTTGGTGTCACGCTGTCAAAATATATAGGCAGTATGAAAGATAAACATCTCTACACATTGGTGTGGGTATTTATTATTTGAACTGCAGGATAACCTACATGACTCACACTGAGGGTTGTAACAGCCGGAACATAAAGCCACACTTGTCCCACTGCTCCAACTTTAAACCAGAAGGCACCGATACAAGTCTAACCAATAGATACGTTGAGGAGACTTCAGACGGGCTATGTATTTAGTGACGAGAAAAATATGTGCTCTTCTCACAAGTGAAAGCTGGTGAATCAGACACTGGTTCCTGGAAGACTTCAGGATGTTCGAGGGCTGTCCAAAAAGTATCCGACTATATTTTTTCCCGCGGTAAGTAATGGGGAAAGGGTGGGGAAACTGAACGTAATGGTAGAAGGGACTTTCATGCGCATGCGTGATTTTTTGCTGCCTCGCAACACCGCCGGATGCGTCTGTCGCTGCCAGATAGCGAAGTGGTGTAACACGTGTTCGTCGCATTCTCGTTTCGCTCAAGATGACAGAATGTTTGGAGCAGCGATACTGCATCAAGTTTTGTCAGAAACTTGGGGATACCCAAGCGGAAACAATCCGCAAAATTCAGCAGGCTTTCGGTGATGATGCAATGGGGGTCCCTCAAATTAAAGAGTGGTTCAACCGCTTTAAAGATGGCCGCATGTCGGCTACAGTGACCAGTGTTCCGGGACACCGTCAACGAGCCGAAATGCTGATGTCATTGACAAAGTGCGGACATTGATCATGGAGGACCGTCGTTTGACCGTCCGGGAAATTGCTGATGAGGTTGGGATCAGCAGAAGTTCCGCAAACACGATTTTAACTGAGGATGTGGGCATGCGAAGAGTGGCGGCAAAATTTGTGCCCAAGCTGCTTTCGCCGGAGCAGCAACAACTCCGCCTTGAGGTCGCGCAGGACATGCTGGAGTGCTCCAACAGGGATCCTCAGTTCCTGAAGACTGTGATCACTGGTGACGAGTCGTGGGTGTATGGATATGACCTGGAAACCAAGGTCCAGTCGTCACAATGGAAGCATCCAACATCCCCGAGGCCCAAAAAAGCACGACACGTTCGGAGCAATGTGAAGGTGATACTGACTGTTTTCTTCGATTACCGGAGTGTTGTGCATCATGAGTAAGCACCACTAGGCCAAACTGTTAATAAGGAGTAATACCAAGAAGTCCTCCGTCATCTTCGTGATGCAGTTCGGCGCAAGAGACCGGAGCTGTGGGACGCACGCAACTGGCAGCTGCATCATGACAATGCCCCAGTTCATTCATCACACCTGATCCAGGGTTTCCTGGCTAAGCACGGCATTCCGCAGGTTCGCCAGGCTCCCTACTCTCCTGACATGGCTCCTTGTGATTTCTGGCTGTTCCCGAGATAGAAGACACCGCTAAAAGGCGCCCGTTTTGACAGCCGCGAGGACATCATACAGAACGCGACGGCGCAGCTGCACACCATTCCAAAACAAGCCTTCCAGAATTGCTTCCAGCGATGGAAGGACCGCTGGGCTAAGTGTGTGAAGTCACAAGGGGCCTACTTTGAAGGGGATTAGGTATTGTAACCACCCAGATACAGAACTTTTTTTTCCCGGCCCAAGGTCGGATACTTTTTGGACAGACCTCGTGTAGCAGCATTACATCCACAAAGTCTCCGTAATCTTGCATGACAGCCTTCAGCGCAATTCTCACAAACGGTACGGTCCTGCTACTGTAGTCTCTCGACTGCAGCTGCTGCGTAAGCACACGAATACTGGCACCTCCACCGCTCCGAATGTAAAACACACTGACCTACGCTCATACGATTTCGAGCACTCTCATACATACATACATACATATATACATTTCATGGATCCATAATTTTGTCACAAGACAAGAGGATGTGGAATAAGTCATAACATACAAAATCATACAAAAATGTACATTGCAAATGCTTTAAACATTCTATGTGAAGTCTTAGACGTCAGTATTATAGATTAACAGTACTCATAAGAAATTCATCTACAGAGTAAAAGGAGTGTGCATTTAAGTATCTTCTTAGTGCTGCTTTAAATTGTGCCTTTTCATTCTTAAAATTTTTGATATTACATGGTAAGCTATTGAAGATCCTGATACTAGAATAGAATGCACTTTTCTGAAAGCATGATAGGTTGGCAATTGGTCTGTGAAGATGGTGCTTATTGCTTGTATTAATACTGTGTGTTGATGAATTTGTTTGAAAGTTTTCTTGATTATTAACGAGGAAGTTCATTAATGAAAATATATATTGGCATGGAACAGGCAAAATCTCTAGTTTTTTAAATAGACTTCTGCATGGAGTTCTAGGATGTGCACCAACCATGATTCTGATGATTTTCTTTTGTAGACTCGCTAACGTTACCAGCGCCTGATGCTGGAGACTTTGTGAAATTAATTCCGCTATACCTCCTGCTTTAACATAAAAACCCCTGAAATTTGTCCACACTCTGTGTTGACATGTTTCATATAATTCTCACCAGAAAGAGCTTTACCTTGCCTCCAAACAACCTTTACCAGTACGAAGATAGGGAATAGGCTAGAAATGTTAAACAGCAATAAAATTTTCCCTTCTTCTGTAATAAAAATGGCGTCTTACACTATCCCTCTCTCCCCATATTATTTTTTTGTTACATTTCCTCTCCTTTCAGAGGTTTAAGTTTTCGGTGCAAGATGACGACGAGGTGGTTAAGAGGCTGTGGGTGTCGAGCCGTTCCTAATTGCAAACCGAACTGCAGAGACCATAGCATTAGAACTCACAGTCTCATGGAATGTAATGTAAGTAAGTATCGTCCAACTCCAGGGTATGCAATTAGGCCAGGAAGATACTAATGTTTCGTGGTTTAGCTCACTTCCTTCAGATTAATTGTAGAACAATAACTTCAATAAACCACAAGCTTCTCTTTATTTGTCACGTTCAGTAAGAAGTAATGAGAATATTGAAAATTCTAGGTTGTTATTAAACCAACGAATTGCCTCTTAGAACTTTGAATTATGAAGTTCTTCTAAATAATTTTAAAAAATCCATTTTTTTCACACCACACACATTCCATTTCCATTAGAAGGACCACATGTTTCATGCTGTTTAAGGAGCTCTTTACTGTGATATTCATACAAAACTCTGGAGGACAACCTGCAAAGATAATAAATGTCAAAGCAGATGACATATATATAGCTATCACTGTGCTGTAAATGGTTAAGGGCATTAACTTACACAATGTTCATTACGAATAAGCGGCTACGCAATCTATAAAGCTAAGGAAAAGTCGTTTAGTAAGCCAAGGAATAGTACTGGGCCGCATGTATCTATTCGCCCCTATTCACTGAACTGGTGAATATGGATGTCAATGACGATAGGTTAATACAATAATAAGTAACTTAATAGGTAAGAGTCCTTGATAAAACGATAGACACTCAGTTGGTCCAGAAATTCTCAGAATCCCTTGGAATCTGAAGGCACATTACCTTACTGAAGACAGCCTGCCACTGGATTGTACACACTAAGTGTGCACATTACCATACTGAAGACAGCCTGCCACTGGATTGTACACACTAAGTGCGAACATTACCGTACTGAAGACAGCTGCCTCTGGACTGTACACACTAAGTGTGCACATTACCGTACTGAAGACAGCTGCCACTGGACTGTACACACTAAGTGTGCACATTACCGTACTGAAGACAGCTACCACTGGACTGTACACACTAAGTGTGAACATTACCTTACTGAAGACAGCTACCACTGGACTGTACACACTAAGTGTGCACATTACCGTACTGAAGACAGCTGCCACTGGACTGTACACACTAAGTGTGCACATTACCGTACTGAAGACAGCTACCACTGGACTGTACACACTAAGTGTGCACATTACCGTACTGAAGACAGCTGCCACTGGACTGTACACACTAAGTGTGCACATTACCGTACTGAAGACAGCTCCACTGGACTGTACACACTAAGTGTGCACATTACCGTACTGAAGACAGCTACCACTGGACTGTACACACTAAGTGTGCACATTACCGTACTGAAGACAGCTGCCACTGGACTGTAACACACTAAGTGTGCACATTACTACTGAAGACAGCTACCACTGGACTGTACACACTAAGTGTGCACATTACCGTACTGAAGGACACTGCCACTGGACTGTAAACACTAAGTGTGCACATTACTTTACTGAAGACAGCTGCCACTGGACTGTACACACTAAGTGTGCACATTACCTTACTGAAGAAGCACTGCTACTGGACTGTACACACTAAGGTCACATTACCGTATTGAAGACAGCCTGCCACTGGACTGTAAACACTAAGTGTGCACATTACCTTACTGAAGACAGATGCCACTGGACTGTAAACACTAAGTGTGCACATTACCGTTATGAAGACAGCCTGCCACTGGACTGTAAACACTAAGTGTGCACATTACCTTACTGAAGTCAGATACCACTGGACTGTAAACACTAAGTGTGCACATTACCTTACTGAAGACAGCTACCACTGGACTGTACACACTAAGTGTGCACATTACCTTACTGAAGACAGCTGTCCACTGGACTATACACACTAAGTGTGCACATTACCTTACTGAAGACAGCTGCCACTGGACTGTACACACTAAGTGTGCACATTACCTTACTGAAGACGCTTCCCTGGACTGTAAACACTAAGTGTACACATTACTTACTGAAGACAGCTGCCACTGGACTGTACACACTAAGTGTGCACATTACCTTACTGAAGGCACCTGCCTACTGGACTGTACACACTAAGCGTACACATTACCGTACTGAAGACAGCCTGCCACTGGACTGTAACACTAAGTGTGCACATTACCTTACTGAAGACAGATGCCACTGGACTGTAAACACTAAGTGTGCACATTACCGTTACTGAAGACAGCTGCCACTGGACTGTAAACACTAAGTGTGCACATTACCTTACTGAAGACAGATACCACTGGACTGTAAACACTAAGTGTGCACATTACCTTACTGAAGACAGCTGCCACTGGACTGTAAACACTAAGTGTGCATATTACCGTACTGAAGACAGCCTGCCACTGGACCGTAAACACTAAGTGTGAACATTACCTTACTGAAGACAGCCTGCCACTGGACTGTAAACACTAAGTGTGCACATTACCGTACTGAAGACAGCCTGCCACTGGACTGTAAACACTAAGTGTGCACATTACCTTACTGAAGACAGATGCCACTGGACTGTAAACACTAAGTGTGCACATTACCGTACTGAAGACAGCCTGCCACTGGACTGTAAACACTAAGTGTGCACATTACCTTACTGAAGACAGATACCACTGAACTGTAAACACTAAGTGTGCACATTACCTTACTGAAGACAGCTGCCACTGGACTGTAAACACTAAGTGTGCATATTACCGTACTGAAGACAGCCTGCCACTGGACTGTAAACACTAAGTGTGAACATTACCTTACTGAAGGCAGCCTGCCACTGGACTGTAAACACTAAGTGTGCACATTACCTTACTGAAGACAGCTGCCACTGGACTGTAAACACTAAGTGTGCATATTACCGTACTGAAGACAGCCTGCCACTGGACTGTAAACACTAAGTGTGCACATTACCTTACTGAAGACAGATGCCACTGGACTGTAAACACTAAGTGTGCACATTACCTTACTGAAGACAGATGCCACTGGACTGTAAACACTAAGTGTGCACATTGCCGTACTGAAGACAGCCTGCCACTGGACTGTAAACACTAAGTGTGCACATTACCTTACTGAAGACAGATACCACTGGACTGTAAACACTAAGTGTGCACATTACCTTACTGAAGACAGCTGCCACTGGACTGTAAACACTAAGTGTGCACATTACCTTACTGAAGACAGCTGCCACTGGACTGTAAACACTAAGTGTGCACATTACCGTACTGAAGACAGCCTGCCACTGGACTGTAAACACTAAGTGTGCACATTATCTTACTGAAGACAGCTGCCACTGGACTGTGTACACTAACTGTGCACATTACCGTACTAAAGACAGCCTACCACTGGACTGTACACACTAAGTGTGCACATTACCGTACTGAATACAGCCTGCCACTGAACTGTACACACTAAGTGTATACTGTGTCACAAACGGCAGGTAGTTTGGTCGTCCGAGCATGAAGAGCTGCACATCGGTCACGTGATTAGTCGATACAGCAACTAGACTAGGGGTTGAACGACGAAGAAATTGGAGTTCGAATACAGACATGGGCAGAAACTTTTCATTTCTCCACTGGTCCAGACCTGCTCTGGGTCCCACCAAACAGTCTATCTAATGGAAATAAATCTGACTAATCTTCCTCACCGAGTGGCCATCTTAAGAATGCTTGCAGCTACACGTTTAGTCCCCCAGAGGTCTTCTTAGCATAGAGTTAAATTTAACACCTTACATGCGCACAATTTCCCTCCTAATAACTTGGGCAGATGATTCATTCATTCATTCATTCATTCATTCTGTAGTCTGTCTTACGACAGGTCCGTAATCTCTTCCAAAGCGAGTTCTCCAAAGAGTGCGATCTAGTGCTTCCTCTTTCAATTTACAGTATCTTCTCTTTTCCTTAAGGTTATCCAGTAGCTGCTTACGCCTTCTTCCTCGTCTTCCCGTCATTTATAGCCTTACTTCTAACTTTCCTTCAATCACGTGTTTTAGAAGGCAGTTTCTACGCAAGATGTGATCAATCCAGTTAGCCTTTCTTCTTTTTATTGTATGTAGGATATTCCGCTCCTCCTTGGCTCTTTGTAATACTTCATAATTTTTCATACGATCGGTCCAAATTATCTTCTCCATTCTTTTCCAGCACCACATTTCAAACTTTCCAGATACTTCTGATCTACTTTCTGAAGTGTCCACGTTTCAGCACCATACAAAGCTACGCTCCAAATGTAGCACTTTACTAGTTTCTTCCTTAAATTTAAGTCCAGTTTGCTGGTGAAAAGATTCTTCTTCTTGTTGAGTGATGCTTTTGCCATGGCAATTCTGGATTTAATTTCACGTGTACACCTTGCATCATTTTTTATCATGCTACCCAAATAATTGAAATATTCCACATTCTCCAATTGTTTATGATCTATCATAATTTGTATTGGGGATGGTTGCCTTGAGATTCTCATCACTTTAGTTTTTTCCACATTCATTTTCATTTCATAGCGTCTTCCAATTTCAATTAGTCTATCAATCATACCCTGTAGCACGTTTTCTTCCCTAGCCAGTAGCACAAGGTCATCTGCATATTTCACAGTGCGAATTACTTGTCCTCCTATTTTTAAGTCTCCAAACCCTTCAAGAGCTTCCTTGGTAATTTACTCGCTGTACAAGTTGAACAGAATCGGCGACAAATAGCAACCTTGTAATTGGGCAGATGATATAATACTTTAAATCAAATTAACCTTTAGCGTCCGGAGTTATTTCTCAGCTTTGCCCTTTAAATCGAGATAAGTAGCCTACTTTACGGCACAATACCTGTGTGATCGGTTCTGCGGCCCCCGCGTTGGCCGTTTAAACTTTAGCGCATTCGTTAGAAAAACTTTAATATTATTTTTTCTTTAAGAGATAAAATGGTTGAATTACATCCATTTTGTAGAAAATGAAACAGGCTTTTAGCAGAGAGTTTTATAAAGTCGGCTTTTATACTTTCTGCCTAAATACACACAATAAAATTCCGTATTCGTATGAATTTACACTTTATGTCGTCTTATTTGGGGCTGTTAGCGACATCTATTATAAAACAGGATTTTAGCAGAGCGCTTTATAAAGTCAACTTGTATCCTTACTGCCTAAATACACACAATAATGTTCCGTATTCGTATGAATTTGCATTTTATGTCGTCATATTTGGGGCTCTACGAAACATCTCTGTAATGAAACAGGCGTTTAGCAAGCGCTTTATAAAATGTCAGCTTGTATCCTTACTGATATCTCGTCTCTCCTACTCAATGAACACAGTTTATTTATCTGAAGCACGCACAAACGTAACACTAGCCTCTGCTAGCAGTCTAAACATTGGAAGGTTTTATGGCGTCACTGCAAGAGCATTCCACACCGCTTGTAGCAAAACAGAAGTATATCCTGAAACAGTCTCCAACATCACATACATACTAAACCTATTTTTGAACCTAAAATGAAATATCAGAAGACAAAGAGAAATTCTCGCATTCAAGAAATAATTGAACGTTTTAATTTTCAGACAAATAGCGCTTAAAAATAATATAAAAGGATTTGTTTGGCGTTTTTATTAGAATAATGACAGTAGAGTTATAGTACATTTTTGCACACGAAATTCGTCTGTCAGGAAGGTTGACGTAATATTTCTTCGCGACGAAATTTAACACTGCCTGCGATACGACACTACACAAAAGCTCCTTTATGACTGGTCCAGTTTGTTTTCATTTCTGGAGTCTGTTTGGTTTTGTTTCTCACTAACGCTAACTACACAGTAGGAAACTTGTGTGAATCACTACGCCTATGTCTAGCTCAGCCATATGATATAAAACTCTCGTACACGTGAATCGCGCTTTCACCAAGCGGTTGTTTTCAGTCGACTGAAACCACACGATCTCCACTGCAGTGCAAAACAAGTTACGTAACTTCCTAATGCTACCAGAGCTGATCGATAAAGCCTCTTCAATGTTACAGACTGAGATCCTTCCTGGGGTAAAGTAGTCGGAGCGTGAAACAAACCAAATATTTCATTTAACGCGAAATGTGGAGGTATACACGTTACCTACATGTATTTAAAGCTGTGGGAGCTATCCCCCGCGGTCATGGGCAGGAAAGGATGACTGACGGTTTAAAGGGCCCTGGCAACTATATGGCACGCACGGACTCTAAAGGTTAAATGACATCTGACTTTGTCCGTTTTTTCCGTTAATTCTAATGGAAAGCGCCTTAAAGACTACGACGTCTGACTCCTCCAACAAGTGCGTCTGTGCACCGTGTTGTTCAACAGGGTTTGGAGCTGAAGCAGAGAACTTTGTTTTGACAAGGAACTTCCGAATGTTTGTCTTTGAAATTTTAATTATAACTTGGCTCTACGCCCTTCAACAACAAATATCCATTAATCACGTTCGTCAAGCGACTGCCCCTGACATCTGTCAGTACCAGGCGCAACATCCACAGGATTGCCTTCCGATTGTGTAAACCAATTACTTTTTGAGCGTAAGACTTTGTCATAGAAAGCAGTTTCTGATAAATACAAAACATATTAAATTTTCTGAGCATTAGACTTAATAAGGAGCAGGAATTATTTTAAGGGCCTTTCGAAAACCGCGTGTCCTAATTTCACATGGTCCTTCCGCACGTAAGAGTATTGACACAACAAAACTGGGCATGGTAGGGACAGAGTAAAGTGCGTCCGGTAGATTATAGTTGTAGAAGAACAAATATTCCACAATACAGGGCATACACAAAAGAATGGTGCGGTTTCAATATTGTTCACTATTGAAACCGCACCATTCTTTTGTGTATACCCTGTATTTACGGTATGCGTATTTTGTCTAAATTGTTTTTAAGTTGTGATTCAGTATGGTTTATTGAAAGGAACGTTTTATTTTAGAACCAAAATGAATTTAAGTATACGTATACAGTCATGTAACAGTTTTTTTTGAAAGCGCAGTACTTGTATAAGAGTGTAATTCTCTGACGCAGTCATAATTTATTTTAAGGGGGGTTGGATTGCCGGATTGTCCGTCAGTATTGGCAAGGCACAGGACTCACAGAATAAGACGTCGCTACAGAGGTAACTTCCTGCCATGGTAGGTACTGTACGGGGGGTTTACCATTCCGTTTACTAAGTCAGGAAAACTGAAGCCGGAGTGGAGTTATAACTCCACATATTCTGAACCTTTACGTTAAATGGAAATGGTCATCTACACGCCCCGGCTAATCTGCACCTGGGAAAGTTGCCCATGGTACCCGTGGATACTACTATTACTACTACTACCAACACAACTACTACTACTACTAATAATAATAGTAGTGCTCGCAATAATGCTAATCCTACAATTACTACTAACAGTACTCCTAATACTACTACCACAACAACTACTACTTCTACTACTACTATTATTATTATACTAGTATAGTTAGTAGTAATTGCTCTTTTAGTGTCAGGAATGACATTAATGACGACAATCTTAATGTAATCAAAGTGGTTGTGATGATGATGATGATGATGATGGTGTTAATAATAATAATAGTAATAATAATTCAATTCAATTCAATTCAATTCTAGTTTATTAATGTGCCCAGTCAACAGCCAGATGACCAATTACAGAAACAGCACAACATACAAACACAAATAACAACGAACAATGAACAGGAAACAAATAAAACAAACACAAAAAACAAACAAACAAATAAAAATACTTAAATAATTAATAAGGACACCTTAAAATAATGTAATAAAATATCACATCTCACTAAGTGTGACAATTTGCCTTCTGAAGACATCCAATTGATTATAAACTGAATTTGCGGCAGTTGCACACCGGCCGGAGGGACAAGTTTTATAGGATGAACTGACATGAAACAAATGAAAGTCTCGGAGGTTCCGAGTGGGCACTCGTAGACCAATAATGTGCATGGTAGATGACAAGGTTAGAGCCCAGAAAAATATTAATAACAAAAATTGCATCAAGTTGATATCTTCTCTCATGTAATGTACGTAAATTAAGTACTTGAAGAGCAATAGCATAACTATAAACATTACTGTCTGGGGAAAGGAATCGATTATAGCACAGAGCGACAAACTTCCTTTGAATGCGCTCAAGTTTTTTTTTAGCATCAGTAGAAGTAATTGAATTCCATACTACAGATGCGTACTGTAATTTAGGTCTAACAATTGAAAAATATAAAATCAAACTATCAAGAGTCGAAAATGAAAAGGTAATATTACGAATAAGACCCAAAAGCTTAATAGATTGAGAAAAAATATAATCAACGTGAGAGTGAAAGTATAATTAGGAATCAATAAAAACTCCCAAATCCTTAATACAATCAGTAGTGTAATATAAGAATCCCCAAGTTTATGTTTAAAAAAAGAGGGTGTTAGTTTTCCTGGAGAAGGTAATAGCTCGAGATTTACTAATATTGAGATTCATGAAGTTAGCAGAGCACGAACGATGTATGGAATCAATATCTAATTGCAACTGAGTAAAATCATCAAGTGACTTGATAGCACGAAAAATTTTTATATCATTAGCAAAAAACAAGAAATTTTGCATGTGTTATTACATTACATATATCATCTACATATATGTTAAAAAGCAGAGGCCCTGGTACAGAGCCTTGAGGAACAAAGGCAAGGATTCTAAAAGGCGCCGAAAAAATACCAGAAATTTTAACACACGCAAATCTGTCAGTTATATAGCTACGAAACCAGCTAACATAAGCACTTGTAAGTCCAAAGGAACTAAGTTTTCCTAATAGTAAGGTATGTGACACAAAGTCGAAAGCACTGCTAAAATCAAAATATATAGCATCAACTTGACGCTGAGAACTGACTAAAGGGGTTATATAATCAAGATAATTTACCAAATTAGAGGTGGTAGACATGGATTTTATAAAACCGTGTTGACAACAGTTAGGTTTGGACTGAAGTTAATGTGAAACGTGATCATAAATAACAAATTAAAAAACTTTAAAAAAATTATTTAAAATCGAAATAGGGCGATAATCAACAATTAAAGAACTGTTGCCTTTTTTAAAAATAGGTACAATAGCAGCTTTTTTTCCACGAAGAAGGAAACAGTGCTGAGGCAGACTAAGATTAAAAATATACTTCAGCAAGGGTATAAAAATATCAGTACAGCCCTTAATAATACAACCTGGAATACCATCAAGTCCAACAGATTTGGATGGCTTTAGCCGCCTAATAGCTTTACGTACATCAGCATCAGTAACAGAAAATAAAGATAAATTATCTGAGGAAGCAACATCAAAAGAAGTTATAGGATTAGAAGGAAACATAGAAGCTGTGTTATCGTACACCGATTTAAAATGATTAGCAAAGGCTTCAGCAACTTGGTACGGTTCCACCAAGTGTGTGCCATCAACCACAAGTTGGAAAGAATTTGATTTATTTTTCCTGAAATTAGATATGTAATTCCAAAATTTTTGGGATTATTTTTTAGACTTTCGTCAATGGATTTAAGCCATCTAGGTCTGTCAGACTTAACAGTAATCTTTACAAGTTTCCTATAGTAGGAAAATTTACTGTAGTATAAGTCAGACTTATTCTTTTTAAAACGTCTGTAATAATAATTCTTTTTCAAAATATAGTGCCGCATAGTGCGGGAAAACCAAGAGGGAAAATTAGATCCCTTAACAGAGCCTCGGGGAATAGATCGATCAATGCCTTCACGAACAGCGGAATTGAGGCTAGTAACAGCGGCATCAACAGAATATTTAGAATACACACTTGACCAGTCATATGAAGAAACAATGTGATATATAAAATTGTATAATCACCACAAGCGTATTTAAAATAATAATAATAATAATAATAATTTAATAGTTATTTACTAAAGTGCTGGATAAACGAATAATTGCCAATATATGGCCAGCACCAAGAAAAAATACAACATGAAAATAACAGAAGTACACAAAAGAACAAGACAGCCAATGTACGTATAACGTAATATTGTGGCGCGTTGGCGTAACCATTGTTGCCGTGGAAAAGCAATAAATATTACATACTCTGAGTGTGTGTCTGTAGCCTTAGTTATCCAGCATGCAAAGCGCATGCGCCGTATTATATTGCCATCTGTGGCCTGTCTGGCTCTATCATATTCTTCCACATTATCCTAAAATGGCGCGATTTTCGGAAAAATTTATTGAAAATAAAATGTGTGTTTTGAGTTTCTCTACACCATTTGTCAAAAACATTTCTCATTCTATGAAGAATTCAGGGGAGATACTATCGTAAATGTACATAGGTCTTCATGTAAAGTGCCCGTTATATATTATCAGATATTAATGAAACGTGAATTTGACGACATATTTTAGAAAAATACTCAAATATCAAATTTAATTAAATCTGTTCAGTGGGAGCCGAGTTTTTCCATGCGGACAGACAGACAGACAGAGAAGCAGACGGACATACATAACGAAGCTAATAGTAGCTTTTCGCAATTTTGCGAGCGAACCTAAAAACGCAACACAAAACAATCAACAAAACAACAATACAAATGAAGTACTGGGACAAAAGGTCCACACGTTGAAAACATTGATAAGTTGATTATATAATGTCACAAATTAGTACAAAATTTCTTTTAAGGAAGTAATGAGTTTCTTTAAGATGTCAATATCTTTGCACACAAGGTTAGCAACTGAAAATCATCTAGCAAACGGAGAGTTTTTAAAAGTAAAGGAAAACATGATGGAGTTGCTGAAATTGCGATGAAGAAAGAACAGTAATATCCAAAAGAGAGGGGCAACATTTTTAAACCTGAATAAACAGTGATGAAAAGAAATGCATCAAAGTGAAGTTTTCTATCATACAAGGAATGAAGCTTTAAAATTGTAAGGAAATCCACACAAGTAACGAGGTCATGCGAAAAGAAACGATTGTGACATATCGCTAGGAACTTCCGCTGAATTGTGACATATCGCTAGGAACTTCCGCTGAATTGTGACATATCGCTAGGAACTTCCGCTGAATTGTGACATATCGCTAGGAATTTCCGCTGATTTGTGACATATCGCTAGGAACTTCCGCTGAATTGTGACATATCGCTAGGAACTTCCGCTGAATTGTGACATATCGCTAGGAACTTCCGCTGAATTGTGACATATCGCTAGGAACTTCCGCTGAATTGTGACATATCGCTAGGAACTTCCGCTGAATTGTGACATATCGCTAGGAACTTCCGCTGAATACGTTCCAGCTGTTTGGCGTTGGTAGACGCTAATAGATTTCCATACAGTTGACGCATACTCAAGTTTAGGTCAAACTAGCGTTCTATAGAATACTAATAAGCTATCAAGTGTAGAAAAGGAAAAGGTTATAGTTCGTATTAAGCCCAGCATCCTTACGGATTGGGAGACAATGTAGTCTACATGTGCGTGGAAATAAAGTTTCGAACCGAGAAGTACACCAATGGTCGTGACAGGAGGGCAGGTCTGGAAACGTTAGCGAAAATAAATCTCTGCCCCTGCCGGGAATCGAAACCAGTCGTGTACTGTGTAAACGTCCTCCGGCTCATAAGACGGCCATAATAATCGTTTTACATTTCAGTGCCCTTCGGGCCATGTGCGGTCACTTTATAAGCTCTCATTTTAATAAGAAAGAGAGATTTTGCGTCCAAAACAAGTAAAAGGAATTTTACGTTGTGTTCACCGTGCATTTTGATAACATTCAACAATTAAACCAACAAATGCACTATATTTCTTAGGTATGTTCATTAACCCTACACGTGTTTCGGCTGCAACAGAGCCATCTTGAACAACTGATGATGGCTCTGTTGTAGCCGAAACATGTGTAGTATTAATGAACATACCTAAGAAATAAAGTGCATTTGTTGGTTTAATTGTTGAAAGTAAAAGGAAGTAATTATCCATTTAATTCTTCTCCTTTTAAATTAATCTATTGTAATGCAATGACGTGGCTTTCAAATTGTGTGCTTATAGGCGTATCTAAAAGACTCACTCATAAGTCTTTAAATTCCCTGATTATGAAACTGCTCTTATGCGTACCATTGTCACAAAACAGCAAAGTTTCACTAAAGAACACTAAACGGTGGTCATTTTAATGGACACTGTATTTTCTTTGAGGTACGAAGTGAATTCTTGTATGTGTGTTAACTTACTGTTTGGATGAAACTCAAAGGCTACTTCAAGAGAAACATTGTTAGTCCGCAGGGTGTAAAATATTGTCTTATAATCAAAACTTTACGTAGCCAAGCAGTGGAAAGGTTTATCAGTTGTGCTGAAAAATACTGGCCACTCCATATCGGTGAAGTCAATCAGTAACACGAAAGATACGCAGACTCTTCCTACTATTGCACTGATACAGTATATCTGACTTTAGGTCTATCAGTAGCTAGAAAGTTACGTAAGCTATTTCTACTAATGTCCTAATATATATGATTTCAGACTCTTTTTTCAATTCCCTGCTCCAGAAAACATACCGAACCCCTAAAAATAGCTTTGAGCGTAGCTTGAAGGCTCAGAAAATATGTGATTTTAGCCAGCTGATATGATGACAGAACAGCCATAGCCCTTATAATTTTATTATTATTATTAATATTATTGAAATTCTTTTGTCTTTGTGTTATTTGCTTGGATGTGGGCAAGTTATTTTTATTAATGCTGATTTTGTAAATAACCATTAGGTTGTTGAATCAGCATATTAATGAATAAGAACAGAATTAAAATGAATGGAATTATAGCTACCCTTAAGAAGCATAAACAGGCAAAGGACTGAGGCGCGTTCACGTAACCATTGTTGCCGTGGAAAAGCAATAAGTATTACATATTCTGAGTGTGTGACTGTAGCCTTACACAACACTCACAAGAGACAGACATCCATGCCCTAGGCGGGATTTTTTTTTTCCTGTCCCGTTATTTCCCTTTGATCCATTTTGTACTTTTAAATCCTTCCGTCCTTCTTCATGTCACTTATGTTCCATACTAGTCCTTATACAACAAACACAACACAAACATCCATGCCCCCGGCGGGATTCAAACCCACAATCCCAGCAAGCGAAAGGTCGCAAACCCACGCCTTAGACCATGCGGCCACCGGGATCGGCCTCTAAGTAACTACTTACACTATTAAGATCTGCTTTATTTGCGTAATTAATATTTTGTCCAGTGCGGAAGTAGAGGTATAGCTCTACTCTTTCTTTAACCTTGGAGCTAGATGGGGGTGGATGTTCAACGCCACGCCCCGGCAGCTTTACTCCCGGGAAATAAACCCGGTACCCAATATACAGGAGGCTGGATGGGCTGCAGGGCCAGTCATATGTTTGCCATATCCCTTACCTAAATGTAGTGGACAGTTCCTTTACATGTTTTTTGTCTGTTTCCTCTAAATTTCCACAATCCTGCTAACAATCACGCTAAAGCATTTCTTTCTTTGCAATACAACATTTGTACAAAATCTTGCCCCAACTAAAGTTCATATCTCGATACAGTTCTAACGAACGTTTCCCACATTTCAGCCGCCATGTTCTGTCTTTCCATATCATTACATCTTTATTTTACCACTTTAATTATTTCTCTTAAATTATCCTCCTGTTGATTAAAACATAAATATGTTAATCCAATATTCCCCAGTTTCTCTTTTACCTCCTTAGCCCGACTTTCATTCTTCTCTGCCATTCATAACATTTCTTCGGCGTCCACAAACATAGTCCGTTGCCAATACAGCTATCAGTCCATAACCTTACTTTTCCTCATCTCTCTACCACGTTCCATCTCCGCATACTACATTTGCTGCAGACCTCAGCAGCTTCAATTTTTTTGTCAAATTTACCATGTCCTTGTCTAATTGTTCATGCTCATTTAACCCCATACTTCTGTTCATACATAACCTATATTTACACACATTTATAGATAATTTCAACGTATGTATGTATGTGTGTATGTATGTATGTATGTATGTATGTTGTTGTATGTATGTATGTATGTATGTATGTATTTGTATGTATGTATGTATGTTGTATGTATGTATGTATGTATGTATGTGTGTATGTTTATGTATGTATGTATGTTGTATGTATGTATGTATGTATGTATGTGTGTATGTATGTATGTATGTATGTGTGTATGTATGTATGTGTGTATGTATGTTATGTATGTGTGTATGTATGTATGTATGTATGTGTGTATGTATGTATGTATGTATGTATGTATGTGTGTATGTATGTATGTATGTGTGTATGTATGTGTGTATGTATGTATGTATGTGTGTATGTATGTATGTATGTATGTATGTATGTATGTGTGTGTGTATGTATGTAGTATGTATGTATGTATGTTTATCTGTAGCTACAAGTGATTCGTATCCTTTAGATTTGGTTAACAATTTTTTCACCTCCATTTTCTTCTTCTTTACAAAATATTCATCTATTATCTCGATATTCTGCCCTTTCAGTGTCCAAATCTCCGTTTCCTTTAATTTCCCCTTCCTCAAAAACTGTTATTTTAATTTTGTTCATATTATATCTAAAATTGTACCTTTTACAATATGTATCCAATCAGTGAAATGTCTTCTACAACCAATGACTTGTAAAGGAGCTCATAGCAAGGTATCGACGTATAGGAGGTCTGGCATACTTAATTCTCCTATTACCAGGGCACGCTCCTACACCAGTGCTTTCAAAAACACCATTTAATATTGCATATTAAAATAATATTAAACATAATATTATTAAATTTTTAGTGACTCAAAGCAAGTACCTGTTTTACCATTCTTATTTGCGGGGCATAATTGGATAAATGGTTTCCACATCTCACACAAAATTTTATATCTCGATACACTGTTTTTTTACAGCTTAAATTGCCCTCATTTATCCCTATTTTTTTTACAATTTTGAACCACATGCTTTACTGTCAGTAAAGTCGAACTCCTTTTCAAAATCTACAAAACACCAGAATTTTCTACCTCTTTTGTATCCCAAATATTTGTTCATAATTGTTTTTACTATAAAAATATTATTCACTGCTCGCCTTCGTTTAACCAACCTCTCTTAATAAAATCCAGTCACTTAGCCTAGCAGCTACTAGTTGTGAAAGTATTTTGCCCTGATTTGCAGTAATCAGTTCCCTATATAGTTCCTGGCTCTCCTAAATTATCAATTGAAGGAGTTGGTAAGGTGGATCACCCTTTCCTTTAAAAATGTTTTCTGTTAATGCAGTTTTCCAATCTGAAATTCTCTTACATTTATTGTTCTTAAACAACTTCTTTATGAGTTCAATTCCTTCGTCTATGTCCACCAATACTTTCCAGACCTCAGCCAGCATTCCGTTACAACTTGTTTCTTTATTATTTTCATAAGCAAAACAACTCCTTTAACCCCTTGAACTGTACAGTCTGCATCAGCATAATGTGACGAGTCCGGTATGTCAAGCTCTCTTTATAACTGCCCTTATCCTCCTTTGTAAGCAACAAATAAAATGTCTTAACCAAAGATTCCTTTTCACAATCCACGTGTTTTTTTCCGCTTCTGAAAAACTTTACTCACTGCCTCCCATATTTTCTTTATATCTTTCTCGTTAATCAAATAATTCATTTGTTCAGATTTCTTTTCGTGCCATACCTGCTTCTATATCTATAGAAACTTCTCATACAATCCTAATATCTACCCTGCTTTCTTCATTATCCTTCTTTTTATACTCTTTCGTAGCCAATTTAACCTCCCTCATCTTATATTTACATTGGTCATCATACCAAAACTCCAGCTCTGTAAACGTTGTAATGTTCACTTCCACGCATTTCCCTACCCTCCTGATCATTCCTTGTAACACATTCATTGCTTCTTCTATTTTACCTTTAATAATGGCAGTTTGTATATCATACACATAAAATTCATTCTATGTTTGCCTATGTCCATGTTTCCCTTTGCAGCTTGCTATTTTGTGTAAATGTAACTGTCGAAAAACATTCATCTCTAAGGCTAAGGCGTAGGTCTGCTGGGATTGCGCGTTCGATTCCCGCTGAAGGCATGGATGTTTGTCGCTTGTGTTTGTTGTTTGTTGTGTAGGTAGCGCCCTCTGCGACAGGCTGATCACTCGTTCAGAGGAGTCCTACTGGCGTGTGTGTGTGTGTGTGTGTCTAATTGTATGTGATCTAGAAACCTCAACAATGAAGCGGTCTGGGCTCGAATTGGGCTGTAACGCCACAGAAGAAGAATTATAATAGGCGTTAATCATTTCTACCGCAATCTAAAAATCCAATATATAAATATTTATGCCCTCAGAAAATAACGTGTAGTCTACAACACTATTTATCAGCTGATTAAGAAATGTGAATTCTCCTCTCGTGTCAGATCCAAAATTTCCATTTAGAATTTCCAAATGATTAGCTTTAGAACATCCAAAACCTTCTTCTTACCTTCCTTCTTTGTGCCTTGCAAATCTTATATTTGCTGCTCTTCTTTCCAAAAAAAAAATTAACTATAATTTTTCCACTTTTTTTTCACGAATCAAAAAGGTGAGGCAGATCTATTTGACTCTCCCCAACCCTAAAATTCAAATCGCTTATAATTAACAATTATAATTCAAATACCTGTCTCTCAACGTATTTACACATTCTTCCAGTGCACATTAAACAAATTTGACTTCACTAGCAGGCAACAGAGGAAACTACTACACTATTTTATCCCTTCGTTTATCTTATCCCAAGTCATATTATATCTTTCATCTCTGTTAAGATTTTACTAACATTCTGACAGACATTGAGAAATATAATCAGACTCAAAATAACTTTCGCTATGAATACAGTATAATGCCACTGGTGCACACAGCGATGCCATATTTCTGCCGCTAGCAGACTGCATTGCTCTTCGTGTTGTACCGCTGGTACTTTGCACTGCTGCTTAGTGTTGCCAAGTTCTCAATTCAGCTCTATGGCCAGTGGCCTTACTCAGATTTCTCGTGAATTTCCGTAGCTTCTCCAGGCATATGCTAGGCCATTATTGTGAACTAACTACGGTCACTGCCGATCCCAGTGGCCGTGCGGTCTAAGGCGTGGATGTACGGCCGCTCGCTTAGTGGGATTGTGGGTTCGAATCCCGCCTAGGGCATGGATGTCTGTCTCTTGTGAGTGTTGTGTGTTGTCAGGTAGAGGTCTCTGCGACGAGCTGGTCCCTCGTCCAGAGGAGTCCTACCGAGTGTGGTGTGTCTGAGTGTGTGATCGTGAAGCCTCGAAAAATGAGGCGGCCTAGGCCCCCAAGGGGCTGTTAAGCCATTGGAAAAAGAAAAACTAAGGTTACTTGGTGTTATTAACCCATTAACCCAAGTACTGTAATTATGACGTGGGGTACGCGGTGGCACAGTTGGCTGAGGCACTGCGCTTACAAAACGGAAGGTCGCGGGTTCGATTCCGTATGAGGAAATTGACTTAATTGACTTAATCCTTCCGGCAGCATTATGGCCTCTAACAGAAATGAGTACCAGGTGTATCTTGGGGTTAAAGGCAGCCGGTGCTTAGGGCTGACAACTTGACCACCTTTATGTGCCAACTGTCTAGAAATTCTGGAAGCCTCAACTTACTGGAGCCGTAAGGGGCTGTCCAGCCCTGTGAAGGGACAGCTTTTTTTAACGATATAACGCGTCGTTCAATAAACTTAAGCTGACGTTTTATTCCTCAAAAGCGCATATAAATTTATTACACGAACTAATGAGCTACATGTCAACTGAAAATTGTCATCGCGGCCTTAAAATTAGTGTTATGGACGTCAGGAATGTGAAGCCATGAGTTCTGGTAACAAGAACCAGTTCTACCTCACATAGGGGAAGACCGCGTAAATTGGACCACTTCTTTAAATTGGACCATTGCTCTAGAAGTTGACAGATAGTAATGGTCTGCACTCCAGCGGCAAAAAGTCGAAGCTTGTCGTTCTGAGTTAAGGAGGAAGTTTAGCATTGATCAGGAAGCTTGGCTCGTTATGGCGTGTGTGATTGTGTTGTATAAGCTCTTCAACTTATTTTTCACTTCTACATCTACGTTTGTGAATTTAGTTCTGTTTGGCTGAGGTAAGTTCCATCTACAGATGTGCTAACACAACTTCCTTGGGATAAAATTGGGACCTCAACATATGATATTGTGCCATCCAGTCTCTGAGTGTCTTTGGTGAAAAGAAAAATAGCGTGTTGTTCTAAATTGGATCGGTAGTAATTTCAGATATTGGACCACCTATTTCGTATGGTCCATTTTAGGAAAATGAGATCAAACTCTTCTGTATAAATTCTCGAAGCTGTGAGGTTTATTAATTAGCAAGTAAATTTGTGAAGTAAGTTCAGTACGTGCATTTCAAGTTGAATTTAAATATCGTTTTGATGTTTCTCAATTTGTGTGCCAATTGGGATGTTGAATCGAGGCAAATAAGGAACGTGGGAAAAAGAAATGATGGAGAGAGCATTGGCTGCATATCGGAATGGCGATATGGGGCTTAATTGCGCAGCACGAACTTACAGTGTGCCGAAAGCAACCCTGAAGAGGCGAATTGATGGGACCAACATAAATGCTGTAGGACATACACAGTTGTTCAGACGAACTGCTGACCTGCCTGAAAAAGTTGAAAATGATCTAGTAAGTCATGTGCTGCTGTTGGAAGAAAGACTTTTTGGATTGACGAGAAAAGACCTCCGGCGCTTGGTATATGAAATGGCAGAGATAAACAATTTGCCCCACATATTTAGCCACGAAAAGAAAATGACTGGCGACAAGTGGTATAATGGATTCATTGCTCGTCACCCTGAAGTATCACTCCGTCAGCCTGAAGCAACCTCTGTGGCCAGAGCTCGAGGTTTCTGTAAAGAAAATGTTACGGAATTTTTCAGTGTTTTGGACAAAATTGCTCACGAAAGTAACATGGATGCTGGTCGGATATTTAATATGGATGAATCTGCCCTTTCGACTGTCCAAAAATCACAAAAAGTGTTAGCCCGTAAGGGTAAACACCAAGTTGGGGCAATGACAAGTGCAGAGAGGGAACGAACACAACGTGTATGTGTTGCATGAGTGCTGCTGGGATGTTCGTTCCACCGTTGCTCATATTGAAGAGGCTACGCTTCAAGTTTGAACTCTCGACAGGGGCTGCTCCAGGTACACAGTTTGCCTGCACAGAAAATGGCTGGATCACGAGCGACGTTTTTGTTCCGTGGCTCATACATTTTATATAAACCACGAAGTCAAGCAAACAGACAAAAGTATTACTTCTGCTGGATGGGCATACAACACATACAAAAAACCTTCAAGCTATCAATTTGGCAAGAGAGAATGGAGTGATACTGCTGTCCCTCCCAGCACACACTACAAATCGCTTACAGCCATTGGATGTGGGCTTTCTTAAACCACTTCCCGTGTATTTCAATCAGGCGTGAGACAAGTGGATGCGGCAACAACCTATGAGAAAAATCACACAATTTCAGATAAGTGAATTGCTTGGAAAATCCTACGGACGAGCTGCAAGTGTAGCCAACGCAGTAACTGGATTCGCCAGAACAGGAGTTTGGCCAGTTGATCCAAACGTATTTCAAGACAGTGACTTTGCGGCATCGACACAAGAATCTTACCCGTCAGCTGGAACTACAAATTCAGTCACAGAATGTCAGGCAGGAACCTCCTCCAATCCTCGCCAAGAAAACAAGGGCCCAAACCAAAGTCGACAACTCCTTACGGGAAGGTTGAAGAAATACCACCTCTGCCTAAAAGTAATGGAGTAAGGACAAGGAAGACAACGGCCTCTACAGTCCTCACCAGCATACCTCACAAAGTGCAGCTGGAAAATGAAGTTTCATGTGGAACTAAGAAGCGCAAGCTTGCCTTCCCAGAAAGCGTTACAGAACGTAGGCCGAGCTGGTTTTGCAAACTCTGCAAATTGGACGAAATGCGTGATATGATCCAATGCATGGGGTGCTTGGGGTAGGTTCACCAAGATTGTGCAAAAGTGGGACCGAAGAAGTACCATTGTGAAGAATGCATTTAGACGATTAGTGTATACGGTGAATCATGAGTTATGGACATCACTGTAGGAGATGGTTCCTGAGGTCTTTGTGATCAAAAACGTTCCTATCAACATGGGTTCTATTCTCAATGGTTATGGTGCTATGGGCTTTCTTTGACTCTCATAAACCCACTCCTGTGAACCGCGCGTACTGCATGCGACCGTTAACATGTTTGTTCCTACCAATGAAGGCGGCGATGATAATATTCCAGGCTTATCTCCTGCACTTGAACGTAATTCTTGCAACTCGACTCTGGCCGGCAGCTGCAGTTTCCTTGTCAGCTGAAGCTGCAGCAAGCAACGCGCATTATTCACAACCGAGCTTCGAGGTGGCGGAGGCAGGTGGGATTTTCGAAAACCTGCTTTACGCACAGGTCACTGTAAATTAACGGTAATGTCATGAAGTTACATTTATTTTTACGCTAAATTTCTCAGGTAATGTATTTGTTTATTATTTTTATTCCGTATCTTTTCAACAATCCTTACCTTTTTTTCTAAGCTTCAAACAGTCATAACTCCATAACCGTTCAAAATCGGACACTTGCTTATATGAATGTTTTTGATCACAAGGACCTCAGGAATCATCTCCTATAGCAATGTCCTTAACTCATGAATCACCCTGTATTTTGTGCACTGTGAAATATTGTTTTCATTGTGGTCCAATTTAGGAATACGCATTCTTATATTGGACCGATGCTGACTTTTAAGAACCATTTTTAAAATGTACTTTCTTTTGCAATAAGGAAAATATTAAGTATGTGGTTCAATACCTAACAAAGGCCTTTGTGAGAGAAAATTATTTTTTTATCTCTTCTACTTTAACATTCGTGTCAAAACGCTTTTGTTCTTAGGGGGTCAAATATAGGCGGTCTTCCCCTACGTCTGCTACTGTTTGTCCCTAAGCAACTTGTCCTTTACCCTGAAATTGGAGGCAGTACGTTCGTCTTATTCGTATGAGGGGATAAATAAAACAGCGCGTAGTCTTGGTGGTCAAACATTTTAAAACACATAAAAGTAAATTTTTTCTATTTACTAAATTAAGTCCCGCGCCATGAAAGCGTGTGGGAAATGGGAGATATAGCCCACGAAGGCTTAGCACCGGACGTAGATGGATCTGAGTTGTGAGCTTCCTGCCCTGGCTGCTCTATATCCGGAGGAGGTGCCTCCGGTACCCACTGGGCAGGAGGCTGTGTTGGCGTGGATGACTTCGAGAGGAAAAATTCCCCCCTCTTTCTGTAATCGAACCCAGACTCCTCGGTAGTTCAACCCATACCCAACTCATAGCCTAATCACTATACAGTCTGAGCTACCCCAAATACAAAGCAGAACGAACAATGTTCTGTCTGTAATATATAAAATTTTTTAACTTCAATGTTGATATGTATTCATCTACTGAAGAAATTTTCCGTTATAAAGTTGGTAGTTCCTAACTGACGCCAAAAAAAAGTCGCCTTTCGACACTGTTCTAAGCCACATCACAAATCCTTTTTTGGGGATCCATTTTAATATTATCCTCCGTTCTACGCGTAATATCACTAATGCCACGGACAGATGATACACCATACAAGACAGGTAATGTATGTATAAACGTAACATCGAGGCGCGTTCACGTAACCATTTTTGTCGTGGAAAAGCAATAAGTATTACATATTCTGAGTGTGTGTCTGTAGCCTTAGTTATCCAGCATGCAAAGTGCATGAGCTGTATTATTTTGTTGTCTGTGGCCTGTCTGGCTGTACCATATTTTTACACATTATCTCATAAACGGCACGACTTTAGGGAAAAAGTTATTGAACATAAAATGTGTGTTGTGATTTTCTCTACAAATTCTGTCTGAAACATTTCTCATGTAAGAAGAATTCAGTGAGATACTATCATAAATGTACATAGGTCTTTATGTAATGTATCCGTTACTCCTGTCAGATTTTAATGAAACTTGAGTTTTCTCGACAGACTCGAAAAATACTCAAATATCAAATTTAATTAAAATCCGTCCAGTGGAAGACGAGTTGTTCCATGCGAACAGAAGGACAGACATGATAAAGTTAATAGTCGCTTTTCCAAATTTTGCGAACGAATAGAGAGTGTTTTCACGTGAAATTCAATGTAAGTAAAACTACAGTATCAGTACTCCTATAAATGACTGTGACCTCATCATTGTTTCCAAAGAAGTTACAATTGAATAATGTCATTGTTCTCGTGAAAATAACGGCTGACAACTGAATAATGTTCCACACTGCGTGGGCTTAGAGGATTACAGGATTAGAACCCGGTTCCCCCGTTCCTTCCCCACCATCACCGCTATGTGCGCGCTCGCATCGAGAACTTGAGCCCGGTTTACACATGTGGAAATGTTAAGTTCTCACACCTATATTAAACTTCGAAGATAAAGATATTTAACTGCTGATGTGCTGGGTTACGGACATGCACCACATTAACGGTACGCTCTCTTCCCGAAACGAACATAACCTCACTTTCTTATCTTAAGATTTTCGTGCTCTGTATCTGAAGTGTAAATTCGACTTTCGGGTTTAGCCGCATCGTGTACTGAAGTTGTTCTATCCCTCTTCAACGTGACTGAGTCACAGCCACAGAAAACTCAGTCACTTTAAGACTGATTGACAGTCAGTCAGCCATCCATCCATTCATCCAGCCAGCCATTCAGTCAGTCAGTCCATCAATCCGTCTTGGTGTCGAGCCCCTCACAGGGATTAAATTTTGTTATGTGAATTATATACTATATAATTTATATATCAAATATAATTAAATTAGTTATTAAGTAAATAAAATTACGTAATTATATTTACTGTGTAATACACACAACCATCATGACATAATAACAATGTATTGGAGTGAATCAAAAAATCATCGATCGATCACCACAAACTATACCGGAGGAACAAAATTAATAAAGTAGTCAATGTATTTGTTACAGATATATAATTTTAACTAATAATATTTAAAGACAATTCTCTGTGCAACCTAATGTTAAAATTAAATTATAAGACAAAAAAATTACCTATTAATAATTCTGTGAGGAATGAGATCTCAATCCACAATTAACTTCCGTTACTTTAATCAAGTTTGTTTAAGGGCTCGCGAGTTATTAGCCCACGAACCCCGAGTGCCTTGGTGGGGCTGCCACCTTGAGGCCCAGGCACTGGCCTTTACACTGATGTTCGTGTTTATAAGAGCATTTCCTCTCTTCTTTAATAGTGTATACTTCGGATATTCCGCCGGTATTCGGTCGTCATTGACTCAGT
The DNA here is from genome assembly GCA_021186555.1 of Reticulitermes speratus. NCBI lineage: Eukaryota > Metazoa > Arthropoda > Insecta > Blattodea > Rhinotermitidae > Reticulitermes > Reticulitermes speratus. The sequence continues at coordinate 42,100,225 of JAJKFL010000002.1, read as the reverse complement.
TTGTGGTAACAGGGAACACCCCGAGAAGGTTGAGTTTGACATTTGGCTGAGAGAGGCTGTGTTTTACGCGTCATCAGCCCATCAGCCTATTAACTTGATATGTTTTAATTTACATAAACCTTGAAATTCACATTTCTATATTTTAAAAAATTGAGCCTAATGATGGCGTTTTAAAAGTTGAAGCATGTTGCTAGATATAATTCAAAAACTGACTGTAAGTAAAGTGTTGTGTATGACGGTGTTATATTACCATTGTTCAAAACAGATAACACAGCGTGATGCCAGACGTCAAAGTTAGTAGGCTATACGTGACTGTCAACTTCTGGGTCTGTGAAGCGTGAGGTACGAATTTCAATGCAGTCCGTTTGTCTCGCAGAAAATTGCACGCCGTCTATGGAACCCGAAGATTCGTTACACAGGAATAATAACAGAAGAAAGCCCAAGTTGTTTTATGTCCCTGACCACATTTTCGAACTTTTTGTTCATATTTCTTATACGCCTAACGCGTTCTGCATGCCGCAGTATTGATTTAATCAACACAGCGCTGCCTATGTGTCTGCATAAAACACATATATAAGAGGTAAAGGTAAAGTTCAACCTATAACAAGCCATGAAGGCCCAGAGGGGGAGCAGAAATATAGCTCTATTCTTTCTTTAACCTCTGCGCGAGATGGGTGGTAAAAGACACGCCCCGGCCGCTTTACCCCTGTGAAAGACCCAGTACCCATTGTACAGGAGGCTGTGTAGCCGACAATTTTACAATTATTTTGCTAATATTGTCTTGAGTTTCTTTTTGTGTTCAAATTAAGTTAAACTAAAGATATCCCTATACAGGCCTGGACAGGTCCTTAGGGCTCCTGGAGGTTGAGGTTTGTAGAATTTCCAGACAATGAGCACATGAATGTAGCAAAGTTGTTGGCTCTATGCACTGGCCTGGTTCTCATTTCCGTTAGAAGCAGCGTCGACCCCAGGGCCATGGTGCGGCCAGAAGGATTAAATCCCCCATTAAGTGACCCCATCGGGAATCGAACCCGCGACCTGCTGGCTTGTAGCACAGCGCCTCAGTGCGTCCATTTAATAAGAGATGTCAGTTACTAAATGGGGAAAAAAAAACTTAGTTAGAAATCTGAACACTGCTTTCCGAATACGGGGCAGGAGTGACGTCAAAAACCTCACCATTTGTACCGAGCTCGGAGAGGTTAAGTGAGAGTGACAGTCTGTCTCATTTACCTACACTGTTACAGCTGTTCTCTTTTGTTGCGTCTCGCAGCTCCCCAATTTTTGTCCCCAACTTTCTTACGGTTATTAGCCGAGTATAACCAAGAGGGAGCGTGGCAAAAAGTAGCCACGTTTAATACACATACTGAGACTACGGCAAAATTAAGTTCCATTGATCCACACCTCCTCATTTTCCTCGAGCTCTTCTGCATCCGTCTCCAGAGTATTTCCTCCCATTTCCATCCGGTCTTCCTGCCTTTGTATCAACAATTGTGACGATAACCCTCGCTGTCTAAAATGTTTGGTTTGGTGCGTTCCGTTGCGACAGATACTAATTAAAATAAGTAAATATATCGTCAATCACATAATACATATGGATATTTATTATATTTTGTCGACCTCGGTGGACTAGTGGTTAGCGTGCTCGCCACTGGACCCAAGGTTCGCGGGTTCGATCCCGACCGAGGTCGATGGATTTTTAAGGATGATAAAAATCCGGAGCACCACTTCCTTCGGAGGGGAAGTAAAGCCGTCGGTCCCATGTCGTAGATTTACGGCATGTAAAAGAACCTTTTGACAAATTTGCTACCAATTTCTCATCCAAGTCTCCTGACTGCCTGCCAGATGGCTCTGGCGTGCACATCAGGATCGATAGAACACTAAGCGCGGCTAGCTGGCCGGTCAGACGCATGACCTAGTAACCTCGACAAGAGGAGGCAAGAGGAGGCCCAGGCCCATACAGGGCTGTTGAGCCAAGAATTATTATTATTTATTATATTTTATACTATACGTTTCGGCCTCTTTTAGCTACCATCAACTATATCTAAACACAAAAAAAAATACCAGGAGGAAGAGTAATTGCATATAAAATTTTTAAGGCTCTGGCTTCGTTAACAGGCCAGAGGGGACTGCAAGGTAATTCAACAGTAGGAAGAAAAAAGGATGTCTATTTTACGTGTTTGTCTCCGTGGTCTCATTATAGTCTTCGCAGTAGATGTAGGACTGTCCGTCAGATCACAGAGCAGTACTAACTTACACTTGCTTCTGTACTGCACTGACTGCTGCCTTGCCTTTTAAGCTTATATGCTTTATGTCACTGTTGCTGTTTTTTTTTAAATTTACTTTGTTTAGCTCATTTTTATGTTGGAAAGAATAAGGAGGTGTCCCTAGGGTCCTGAACTTACTGCAGTTTACTACTCAGCTGTTAAGATGCTACAGACTTGAGCCACAAGACACGATGACTCTCCGCGTCTTCTTTTATTTCTCTCGAGCTAATAGCCTACGCGGACTCAGAGACTTTCTGTCTGGTTTCAGGTAATATCCGGTGACAATTGTTTCGTCTTATTAACTTTTGTTTAAAAAAAGGCCTCTAGTTAAGCCAAATGGTAAACACTGGTAGGCAAAGGGTTGTTCTTGAAACGTTAGACTCTCACGCACCGAAAGAATGTAATTCTCACGAAGGTCTGTCTTATTAGTTTATATTGCAATAATCCCTAAGTACCTTGGGCCCAGGTTATGATAATAAAAAACTGGGGCCTTTTTTGTCCGCTGCGAATCACTAAAATTAAAAAAAAAAGCTGCCCAAGGTTCCAAAACACATGTTTTATTATGCACACCAAATAAAAATTATTAGTTTTCGTGTTACTGTTCTAAACTTCGTTATGTGACTTCTTGAAGACTAGCTGACGGGTTTTCAGAAGCTCCAGTCTAATCGTCTAATTTTTCTATATCGGCGAGTTCTTCATTCTTCATAGTATATTTCTCTGAGGCATAAATATGCTGTAGAAATTTATTTTACACACCAAGTCGAAAAATTCTGAACAGGCTAACACCTAAAAGTGAGTTTCCACGACCAGCAACGCCTTATCCTTTGGTGTAAAATGGTACATATATATATATATAACGCGCATTGTGATGCTCAAAACGCCGAAAGTTGTATAATTATATCTGCCCTTATGCAGCCCCCATTTAAATTCCGATCTTCTGCATCTAACTACGGCATTTAATTCTGGCGTCAAAGGGTTTTTAAGTGTTCAGTGTCAGAATGCTTCTTTTGTTCAACCATATAGACATCATTGGGAAAGCTCTCTATAGGCCTACTTTCTGTTCGTAACCATACAGCCTATGAGCCCTATTGACACTGCGCGCGCGGCAAGAGCTTCTCAAGAACATGCCCCATTAATTGTAATTAGAATTTAAAGAGTACTCTTGAACTTAACATTAAACTCAAGATTTCTTAGCGTCCTCTTTCAACTTTATCGAGCCACTGAAACTAGATACTGAAAAACGGGACTGCCCAGGGAAAAATCCGGAAAAATGTACGCCCTATAAGTAAAGAATATTTGATAAATTTGTGACTTTGAAAAGGGTAGTTTTACACATGATTGGGTTAAGTGTTGAATAAACAATATATATCTGTCGAATACCGTTCAGAAGGTACGCAGTTCGAATTCCAGTCAGGAATAACGAATTAACTACAGAAAGTGCAGTATTTGAGAAAAAGATAGTCGGTCATTAAGCGAAGAAATGCCCCAACTTTGACGTAATCCAAATATTCATTTCTATTTTGTCCACAAGAGCCCGGCTCTCCAGATATTCCTTCTTGGCGTTGTCCGTGGCTCTTTTCAATTCGTTCCTCAGTCTTCTGTAGTTCTTCCTTCCTTCTTCGTTGTTGACATTCTTCCATTTCCTTCGTTCATCCATTTTACTGATCATCTCCTGTGTAATCCATGGCTTTCTTGCTCTCCTCTCGACTGTTCCCGCTAAATCACTCACAGTATCTAACACACATTTCTTGATATTGTTCCACTGCACTTCCACATTCCCACTCTCACATTTGATTGCACGAAGTTTTTCTTCTAGACTATCGTGTACTTCCTGTCATTGAGCATATAGCTTCTCCAAATCCGATCTTGGTTTTCGCTTGTGGAACCTTATGATCTTCTTCAATCTGGTGCAGATCGTTGCAACCAGTAAATTGTGGTCAGAGTCAATATCTGCTCCAGGCAGTGTCTGCACAAACTTCACACTGTTCCTGAATCTCTGTTTCACTAGTACATAGTTCAATTGATATCGACTCCTATCTCCTGGTGATTTCCACGTGTACAATCTTCTTTTAGGTTTTTCTGAACCACGTGTTTGTTATAACAAGTCCAATTCTTTCACAGAAGTCAATAAGCATTTGACCTCTCTGATTCCTCCTTCCCAGTCCATATGGTCCAACAGTGTTGTGATGTGCTTTATCTCCAACCACACTGTTCCAGTCTCCCATTATAATCGTATTTGTCGCGCCCTTTCCATCTTCTTCAAGAATTTCTTCAATTATATCATACAGCTCTTCCACTTCGTCATCTTCATAGTCTGATGTTGGCATGTACACTTGCAATACCAAAATACTTACTGGTTCTGCCTTCAACTTAAGAGCAATGAGTCTGTCATTATACACACTCTTCTTAACAACACTTTTCACTACGCTTTTATGCACTACTATTGCTACGCCTCTTTCAGCCCTGTCACACCCGGAATAATACACTGTATAATCACCACTTCTTATTTCACCTTGACCCTTCCACCGCACTTCACTAACACCTAGCACAGACACTGCGTTCTTCTCTCTCTTTCTTCAAATTTTCGAGTTTTTCTCCTTGATTCAAGGTCCTTACGTTCCAAGTGCCTATCTTGTAGCTGTGCTCTTCCTTCTGCGTCTTCTGCTTTTGTCTGTAGTCCTTATAACCGCGTGGTGTCTCCCCTAGAAACATCCCCCCCCCCCGGAGATCTGAATGGGGGAGTAGTTTACCTCCGGAATGTTTTGTCTCCAGAGGAAGCATCTCGCATATGTCTCTGTTTCTGGAAGAGACTATCCAGGAAAAGTAATAATGTGGTAGTTTTTCCATTTGCTTTCCACATCGCAGTACAGCTGCCGTTCCGACCATCCTGGTCACGCCTGTTGCTACACGATCATGAACCATCTCGAGCATAATTTGCTCTGTGCTTCAAGTCGCTACTGATGTCGCTGCTTCCGGCATCAGGGGAGTTTTTGTTGGATTTCCCATCTCCTAGGCATCTCTCTTCGTCTGGTTCCTACCCTCTTGATCTGTCCGGCTTGGGAGACCCTACTGGTAGCAATGCTACCTCCGGCTTAGCTCTCAGGGTCACTGGAACTCACAAGCCCCTCTACCACGGCAAGGTGGAGATACCAAAAAGGGGCCGTAAGGATTAAGTCAATGAAAAACCTCCTTGACCCAACGGGAATCAAACCGCGACCTTCCGGATTGTAGCGCAGTGCCTCAACCAACTGAGCCACCGCGTACCCGTTGTTAAACAAAAAATAAATAAATATATTTTCTCAAATTCTGAAGAATGGCGCTTTTTCTGGACGTTTAACGTGCCTCAGTTCAGAACTAAAACCCATGTTCGAGATTCAGAATCCCAATACAGGCAGCTGAGGGATTGGCAATGACACTGCGCAGGATTCAGATCAGCTATGCTTCCGAAGACAGAGAAGCTGATGTCAAGCATCTATAAAATAATGTGACTAGATTCGGGGTAGCTCAATCAGTACAGTGACTATACTACAGGGTTTTATTCCGCGTAAGGGCAGAAATCATTCTGATTTCCATAGCTTTTTTTGTGAAGGGCCCCGCAGCAGATGCTACGGACGCACCGCAGCCATGATCAGTTTCTTTTACTTGCACAAGTAATGGAGCACCGATGGAATGAAATTGACAGGGGAAAACCGAAGTACTCGGGGAAAAACCTGTCCCAGTGCCACTTTGTCCACCACATATCCCACATGGACTGACCCGGGATCGAACCCGGGCCGGCGCGGTGGGAGGCCGGCGACTAACCGCCTGAGCCATGGCACGGCCCTTTCCATAGCTTTGTCCAGCCGCCTCCAATCCAGTAGATACCGGGGGGACTCCTTCCTTGCTTGATGCCGAGTTGTGATATGAAGCCATACCGATTGTGGTTATGACGGTCACGGAGTAGAGCAGCGCCCCGCTGAAGGACCACTGTAGGTCCGAGTCACGCAACTCCTTACCGTCGTACCCCTCCATCTTGGCGGCTGCCACCACGTTCGTCTCGAACTTGCGCAGCTCTTCATGCACTCGATGTGACCATTCCTCCTCATAGAGCACGTTGAGGCGTTCTGCAACAGGATGATATCAGGAAATGAGAGCACGTTGAGACGTTCTGCAACAGGATGATGTTAGCAAATGAGAGCATGTTGAGACGTTCTGCAACAGGACGATTTTAGGAAATGAGCACAGCACGTTGAAACGTTTTGCAACAGGAGGGTGTTAGCAAATGAGAGCACGTTGAGACGTTCTGCAACAGGATGATTTTAGCAAATGAGCACAGCACGTTGAAACGTTCTGCAACAGGAGGGTGTTAGCAAATGAGAGCACGTTGAGACGTTCTGCAACAGGACGATTTTAGGAAATGAGCACAGCACGTTGAAACGTTTTGCAATAGGAGGGTGTTAGCAAATGAGAGCACGTTGAGACGTTCTGCAACAGGATGATATCAGGAAATGAGAGCACGTTGAGACGTTCTGCAACAGGATGATGTTAGCCAATGAGAGTACGTTGAGACGTTCTGCAACAGGATGATGTTAGCAAATGAGAGCACGTTGAGACGTTCTGCAACAGGATGATATCAGGAAATGAGAGCACGTTGAGACGTTCTGCAACAGGATGATATCAGGAAATGAGAGCACGTTGAGACGTTCTGCAACAGGATGATGTTAGCCAATGAGAGTACGTTGAGACGTTCTGCAACAGGATGATGTTAGCAAATGAGAGCACGTTGAGACGTTCTGCAACAGGATGATTTTAGCAAATGAGCACAGCTCGTTGAAACGTTCTGCAACAGGATGATGTTAGGAAATGAGAGCATGTCGAGACGTTCTGCAACAGGACGATTTTAGGAAATGAGCACAGCACGTTGAGACGTTCTGCAACAGGATGATTTTAGCAAATGAGCACAGCACGTTGAAACGTTCTGCAACAGGAGGGTGTTAGCAAATGAGAGCACGTTGATACGTTCTGCAACAGGACGATTTTAGGAAATGAGCACAGCACGTTGAGACGTTCTGCAACAGGACGACTTTAGGAAATGAGCACAGCACGTTGAGACGTTCTGCAACAGGACGATTTTAGGAAACGAGCACAGCACGTTGAGACGTTCTGCAACAGGACGATTTTAGGAAATGAGCACAGCACGTTGATACGTTCTGCAACAGGACGATTTAGGAAATGAGCACAGCACGTTGAGACGTTCTGCAACAGGATGATATCAGGAATTGAGAGTACGTTGAGACGTTCTGCAACAGGACGATTTTAGGAAATGAGCACAGCACGTTGAGACGTTCTGCAACAGGACGATTTTAGGAAATGAGCACAGCACGTTAAGACGTTCTGCAACAGGACGATTTTAGGAAATGAGCACATCACATTGAGACGTTCTGCAACAGGACGACTTTAGGAAATGAGCACAGCACGTTGAGACGTTCTGCAACAGGACGATTTTAGGAAATGAGCACAGCACGTTGATACGTTCTGCAACAGGACGATTTTAGGAAATGAGCACAGCACGTTAAGACGTTCTGCAACAGGACGATTTTAGGAAATGAGCACATCACGTTGAGACGTTCTGCAACAGGATGATTTTAGCAAATGAGCACAGCACGTTGAAACGTTCTGCAACAGCAGGGTGTTAGCAAATGAGAGCACGTTGAGACGTTCTGCAACAGGACGAATTTAGGAAATGAGCACAGCACGTTGAGACGTTCTGCAACAGGACGATTTTAGGAAATGAGCACATCACGTTGAGACGTTCTGCAACAGGACGACTTTAGGAAATGAGCACAGCACGTTGAGACGTTCTGCAACAGGACGATTTTAGGAAATGAGCACAGCACGTTGATACGTTCTGCAACAGGACGATTTAGGATATGAGCACAGCACGTTGAGACGTTCTGCAACAGGACGATTTTAGGAAATGAGCACATCACTTGAACGTTCTGCAACAGGACGAGTTTAGGAAATGAGCACATCACGTTGAGACGTTCTACAACAGGATGATTTTAGCAAATGAGCACAGCACGTTGAAACGTTCTGCAACAGCAGGTTTAGCAAATGAGAGCACGTTGAAACGTTCTGCAACAGGACGATGTTTAGGAAATGAGCAGCACGTTGAGACGTTCTGCAACAGGACGATTTTAGGAAATGAGCACAGCACGTTAAGACGTTCTGCAACAGGATGATGTTAGGAAATGAGCACAGCACGTTGAGACGTTCTGCAACAGAATGATATCAGGAATTGAGAGTACGATGAGACGTTCTGCAACAGGATGATATTAGGAAATGAGAAGAGCACATTTAGACGTTCTGCAATAGGGTGACGTTAACAAATGACAATTGTACGTAAGGGAAGGTACTGTTAAACGAATTGTTGACTGAAACTACTCTAAATGAATCTGACGATCATATATAATAAATAAACCTAACTGATATCTTTAGTTCATACACCCCCTTGTTATTTCATAGAAGGAAACGAAATAATTCACAGACTGTCTGACACAACTCAAAGCTTTATACTTAATCACCACTTAGAACAACATGTTTCGGCCTTGATAAAGGCCATCATCAGGTACTACAATTTGAAAACAACTGGAGGGAAAAATTTTGAAATTATTCGGAAATTTACAGAGAAACACAGACATTCACATTGGAGAATCGCTTCATAGAAAATATACCCAAGATTTCGACATGAGAAAAAGGAGGATCAAATTTTACAAAATTTAAAAATATTCCAAAGTATGCAGTTTATAGGCAGGAGTGCTGGCCATACTTTAGTAATACTTTTAGCAAAACATTTCTTATAATTTTTTAATAATTTACAACAAGAATCACTTTGGAAACTCGGCGTTTTAATAAGAATAATGCATTAAAGAATGAGATCTCATTTTATTCTCGAACTGATGTTGGTACAGTATTATTTTTGCTCAAGGGTTTTTAAATTTTAGTACATGATGATAGCCGTTATTAAGGCCAAATATGTTGTACTAAGAGACGTTTAACTATAAAGATTTCAGTTGTGAAAGACAGTCTGTATATTATTTTATTTTACTGATATCTATCTTTGTGTACCGTATAGGTTCATTAAAGGCAACTTTTTGGAGAGTGGATCAGTTTTCTTGTTCACATTTGTAGAAGAAATGGGGATTCTACTATGTTTGACTCTTCAGAAAGACCTTGCATCTATCCTATGACTATTCATTGTTGTGTCACTGGCGCTGTCAGAACTAAGAATGCGGGTACGCTGAAGCAGACCTGATCATTCACAGACAAAACACTCCATTGAACCTCAGCCAAAACGATTCAATACGCAATAGTCGAGTGCAGCATTTGTGCAAACTTGGACGTGTGTTAGACTGCAAGATATGCAACCCTCATATGAGAGAAGGGAGACAAAGAAATAGACGACTTGGGGATCATCCCATGAATAAAAGAACGTGAGGAGTCAGTTTTCTCACACATTTCTACCCAGATTTCTTTCAAGATGTGGATACTCAAAAATTAATTTGTAATTAATTTTAATTTAAATTATGATTATGACTCCAATTTTTCGGAAGACCCTACTGCCTCCATATTCAGGGATTAACAATCCTTGAACTATTAGAATAAATATAATAAAATCCTTGAACTGTTAAGACCCTGAAAATGGCAGTTTTAGGCTTGTCCGAAACGTCGTAAATTATTTATCATGCGAGATTTGAGGCTGTCAAAATGGCGTTGATGAAGATTCAAGCCTTCTGACATGCGTGTCGACTGCTTGGCTGTGAAGATGGAGGTAGTACAATCATCCGAAACGTCGGTAAATTTTACCACTGTACAAGCGTCCCCAGAAGACTTTGACCTTCATAAACATCGCTGTATCTCAGATCTTACACTAATGGTCACTTTTACATTTCGTCTCCTTCCTGATATCTTCTCATACCTTCTGTAGATTTTGCCTGTTACTATGCGTATTATTATTATTGACATCATACACAAACCATTTCTTCCACAATAATAATGCCGAAACCAGCCATATTTCCTCTTCAGCTGCTTTCCTGATTGGCAAGGAATGGCTCACGTGCCATCACACTTCAGAAAAATTCGTAGAGAACTTGATGTGTCCTGCAGTAACTTATGTAGTTTTATCGCCAGAATTTAATTTTGTTGTATAAGGATTAAATCCATAAAATCTCCATGTTCAGACACTGGTAACATTAGCTACCGTAGGCTCATGTCACAGTCGGGAGAGTGCTCGAAGTCGTGTGCGCCTAGGTCACTGTTTCTGCAGTCAGATCGGTGTAGGTGCCAGTATTCCTCTGCTTACGTAGCAGCTGCAGTCATGTGACTGAGGTAGGAGGGCTGCAAGGTTTGTGACACTCGCGCTGAAGGCTGTCACGTAAAATGACGGGGACTTTATGGATCTAATCTTGCTATACCTATTCGAGTTTCGACATTCAGAATGGCGTGGTCTGCTTCTGTGTGCCTGCACCCTAAATAACCCCATTGGCCAATTTGGCCAACTCAGTATGATCATGGCCTCTGCTACAGGGCCTTGTAGATAGCTCATCACTGTTTCACGTTGGCGGGAAGGAGAACTGGGGATTTTACTGTGTTGGGGCCCTTACAAAGTGAGAGAGGCTAATGTTTTCTAAAGGGCCCAACGCAGTAGGATCAACAATTCACATCTCCGACTGAAGACGGAGGCAGATCCACTCTCTGAAGCATTTTGTTTTTAATAACCCAGACAATGGGCCATGTTCAAAATATTAGTCACATTTATTAAAACTGGGTATAATTGTTTATATTTAACTTAAAAATGAAAATACTGCTATTATACGATTGGTTATACAAGGCGAAAGCACAGGATATAAGGGAAAACTGCAATAGTTTTGGAGAAAATGTAAAAAATTGGGACAACCAGCTGCGAATGTAAGTGCCACAATTTCTAGATTCTCTACAGTCAGAAAATTTACCATAATATGCAAGCCTTGCTCTGTAAGGCTATGTTTCTTGACCGTCAGGTTTCGATGCTCGGCAGGGTAATCCCCAAGGGATTCTGTCAGGCGGAGTGTGAAATTGACTGCTCAGCTGCTGTCATGTGACGTTTCAGGCACATATTGTGCGCTAGTAGTATTGGGCATGATGGGAAGTCAAGCGACTGTGACACAAGCAGGAGAGTTCGTGTTATCGGTGTTAGCATATAATAATGAAGAGTAAATAACACTGCCCGTAGAGTAGAGTCGTGCTTGATTAGCTGATAGTTAATTAGCCGCCCAAGAAATTAGAGTCATTTTATGGAATCTGAAAGTTCATTACAGTTTTCGTAAGGGCCCGCCACTTATCTCTGACTTGGTTCAATTGATCCGCTCTGACCCACACATAATACCTATTTTAATATTATGCCAAGTGATTTCTTCCTTTCAGTTTCTGCCCGCTGTCCGACTTATCTCATAATTATTTAAAAAGAATAAGTTGATTTACAATAATTGGTAAAGTTTTATCTCAATACGTAAATTTCGATACCAATATCACTTGAAATTGTTTCTATTTTTTCCATATATAAAATTATTTTTTAAGCTGTTGTAACTGTCCCTGGAAGAACTGTTAATACATTTTCCAACAATTATAATCAAACACCCTTTTTACCAACGCCGGGCTCTGTTCTTAAAAATGAAAGTGGATATTAAACTTTCATAAATTTGAAGGATCCTATCAATAGATGAAATGAGAGAAAAGGAGTATTGCCATGCTTCAGAACCCTTTTGTACTTAAGGTCTACTGACTCACAGAACTTCTTCAACTGAGTAATAAGCACGGTGTAAATGTGAAAATACTTATAAATTTTGAGTATAGGAACTTAAATTTCAACAGTTAAGGCATCAACAGCCGTTTGAAGACAGTAGTTAACAGTATGGGCACCACAGCTAACTCCAATAACATTGGCTCCTACTTCTTTTAGTCAGCTGTAAACACTGTTTTTATCTTTCTGTTTTATGTCTTCAAACGTTTTCTGATGCTATCACCGCAAACCTTACAAACAATCATTTATTAAAACAATTAACCAACTATAAGTCTGTCGAAAGCAACACATATTAAGATACAAATCCAGCCATTTCGGCTATTTAATGCTTAATATAAATGCAAATTGTGATCGACGGACATAAATTTGGTTTATTAATGTTACAACGCCGATCCCAGTGGCCGTGCGGTGTAAGGCGTGGGTCTGCGGCCGCTCGCGTACTAGGATTGTGGGTTCGAATCCCACCGGGGGCATGGATGTCTGTCTGTTGTGAGTGTTGTGTGTTGTCAGGTAGAGGTCTTTGCGAGGGCTGGTCCTCGTCCAGAGGAGTCCTACCGATTGTGGCGTGTCTAAAAGTATGATCGTGAAGCGTCGAAAAATGAGGCGGCCTAGGCCCCCAAGGGGCTGTCGAGCCATTGGAAAAAAAATGTTAAACACAACGAGATGAATGCCGTTATGACAGCCCGTTTAAACTAATTATCATATGATACTTCCATATCTGTATATAAGAATTTTGCATAATGTCTGAAACTGGAACACAACTATAATGGCATTTTTTCGTTGTACATTTAAAAAATAACTGGCGAATAGGGCTGTGTATGAGGTGTGAGTGCGAAGTTGTGATCTTTCGTTGATGAGTGAAAAGCAAAACATTTTGTTAAAGCTATCAGGGAAACGTGGATATTTTTTCTGTGTGAGTCTCCCTACATGGGACTCGTGTTGCGACCCTAAAGAGAACGAAGTGTATCCTTCAGAAGGCTCATAGCGTGGAAACAAAGGCACCCTAATCATGCAGTGATCTAATTAGCAAGCTGCAGATTGGAACAGCTAGCTGCTTGCGAGGGAACGAGTTGTAGATTAGCTTGCATATGAAAATATGAGCTTTTCGTTTATTAACACTTCAACCTAGATCTGACGAGGTTTCAGTGACCTTCCCTGACTAAATTTGCATATGCAACCATAGCTATAATTTGTGAATCTCTTTATTATGCCTTCCACCCATACAGAGTAACACCGAAGGAGCCGCTTGTTCAATACCGGTATTATATTTTCAATCTAACTCCATTGGGAAGTGTCCTTGAGAAAGTGTTAATCTCTCAGACGGGTAAAGAAATTGCATGCCTTGCATTGATCTTGATTAACATATTCACAAGTACCAAGGAAGAAATTAGTAAGCATAGCTTTGTGTGGTGCTGAAACGTGGACACTTCGGAAAGTAGATCAGAAGTATCTGGAAAGTTTTGAAATGTGGTGCTGGAGAAGAATGGAGAAGATCAGTTGGACCGATCGTGTGAGAAATGAAGAAGTATTACACAGTGTCAAGGAGGAGAGGAATATCGTACATACAATAAAAAGAAGAAAGGCTAACTGGATTGGTCAATCTTGCTTAGAAACTGCCTTCTGAAACACGTGATTGAAGGAAAGTTAGAAGGAAGGATAGAAATGACGGGAAGACGAGGGAGAAGACGTAAGCAGCTTAAGGAAAAGAGAAGATACTGTAAATTGAAAGAGGAAGCACTAGATCGCACTGTGTGGAGAACTCGCTTTGGAACAGGCTACGGACCTGTCGTAAGACAGACTACAGAATGAATGAAGGACCATAAAATGGACCCTCCTCTGATAGAGATGAATTCAATCAGTAATCTCACAACTTATATATATATATATACATTTATATATGAGTCATTATAATGCATGATTTCAGACTTCCGCTACGGTGTAAATGTTATCTGCGCTCTTCTGGACTTTACGCAGCGTAGATTGGTAGTTTGTTACCGACGTTTCGTGACAACCTATTGTCCCACCTTCAAGGTTCAAGCAGTCCCTTGAAGATGGGACCGATAGGTTGTTCCGAAACGTCGGTAAGAAACTACCAATCTACGCAACGGAAAATCCCAGAGCAGCGCAGATCTCACTATAATGCAAATTGCTTATTTTATCTGACAATTGGATTTTTCTCTTCCCTCGGCTACTTCCCAATACTTGTGAGTGGTTGACTGAGTAGTCTATGTTAATACGATCAATCAACTGACAAGCAGAGGCAGCCGAGGGTTGTCAGATAAAATAAGGACCCTATATATTCTTAACATCTAAACTTAATTCTCAGAAAATAATTATACGTGCATTTTTTCATCTCTTCCACCCAGCTGATCCTCCATGATACCACTAACCAGAAAAACCTCAGTTTCTGATTGATTATTGATAAGCAGAGGAAACATTTAAGCCAAATTCATTGAAAGAACGAAGAGCTATAATATGTAAGTAACACAAGGCGGAGACCTTAAGTTTTTACCCCTCTGGAGCCTGAAACTCTTCTAAATAACACGTAACAACAGACAGCCAACATATTGCATCTCCATAACAAAGACGAACCGGTCAACACTGTTTAGGGAAATAATCGCAGTGAGAATCTTATGAAACACACAAAATAATTATTAATTACCATCAACACAACTAATTTGTTATTATATTATATACATGTACATGCCTGCCAGATGGCTCTGGCGGTCACATCAGGATCGAATAGAACAGCAGCGCGGCCAGTTGGCCAGTCACCAACTGCCACGAATGCGCACGACCCAGTAACCTCGGAAAAGAGGAGGCCCGAGCCCATATAGGGCTGCTGAGCCATGGTTATTATTATTATATATTATATGCATGTACAGCTACACGTTTCAACCACTACGTGGTCATACTCAGGCCGTAAAATACATAAAAACCAAAATTTCAATCCGATCTCATCGATCTCCATAACTGATATTGCAAATGTAATTTCGATTTTTACCTATTTTAACGGCCTGAGGATAACCACTTATAGATTGAAAAAGTAGCCGTACATCTATATAGTATAATAACAAATTAGTTTTGATGATGGTAATTCATAATTATTGTGTAATTTTTAAAACCCAACGGGATGTCCACCATAAAAAAGAAACACACAAATACATTGTGTGCGTAAAATATAGAGTTGCTTGAGTAAAATGCAGATTTCTTTATTTAAATGTCAAGGTAGGTGATGCATGAAGTGACAACGAGCTTTGAAGTGTTAAAAGCTCAGCTTGAATATGAGGCAGAATTCAAATTTATTTCTCTCTCGTTTTATGTTCGTAATGTATGTCTGCATGCGAACTGCTTTGTGCTTGTATATGACGTCACTTTAAGCACTGTTAGACCTACAGAACAATCCGTTTACTTCTGTTCAATGAAGAGCAGTTTATATCCCTAACTTAAAGTGACATTTGTCTCAATTCTATTATAAATTCTCATGAAGGTACTTTAAACGCCACAGTCTTTGAATACCAGTTTCACAGGCTGTGTAATGCCTTTCGAAATCCTGGCATGCGTTAGCCCTGTCGTAGCGATCAAGTGCCCAGTGCAGAAATCCATAACCGGCTTAGCAAGATAAAACGACCTTCCCTACCCTAGGATTAGAACCTCCTGGACAATTTAAACCAAGCGGTGCCGACGACGTTGGCTCACAGGTATTCCTTCTGACTTGTATTTTAAATGAACCGGTTTCGAATCTAGGCCTGCCTAAGATTCTGCTCCATTCAGGTACATGCGGTACTGCACATGTAGTTAACAAGCTTTATTAGCGAGCGTTTGTAAGTAACGAGCAAACAAATAAAGATGCTTGAATATGTACATCATGAAGTCTCTCTAAGTAGTTATTTACTGAAACAGAATTATTCTAGAAAAGCTGATAGTTGCTCAGGCGGCCAAGAAATTGTGTATTGTAAATTTCACATTGTTGAGACCGTGCATCTTCGTCATATTAATTAATTTTTCACACCAACTGATGCACTATTAAAACCACTTTTTATTGTAGCTTTATTAAAATTGTTAAAACTATACCCCTACACGTGTTTCGATCCTCGGATCATCGTCAGGTTTTTTTTTTTGAAAGCTACTGTCGCTTCAGTCACATAAAATTTTTGAACAGTTCCAACAGCACACTAAAACTTATGTTAAAGTGTGCTGTTGGACTCTTCAAAAATTATGTGACTGAAGTGACAGTAGCTTTCCAAAAAAAAAAAAAAAAAACCTGACGATGATCCGAGGATCGAAACACGTTTAGGGTATAATTTTAACAATTTTAATAAAGCTACAATAAAAAGTGGTTTTAATAGTGCATCAGTTGGTGTGAAAAATTAATTTAATGTGTATATAAAAGTATTACCTTTTTCAAAAGAGTCCGTATTTATTATTCTTCATCTCAGTATCGGAATATGCGTGTACTGGATAAAAATTAAAGAAGGGGATAATACTCATGTTCAGAAATTCAGTTACACTTACGTTAGTAAAAGAAAGATTTGGACTGAGCGTTCGAAATGTACGCAGAAATTTAACGCAATATTTGCACGTGGCTCTAACTACCTAGCGACCTTACATATTGGCAAGGATATGGAGTAAGTTTTACATTATCTTCGTGTGTCTTAATTTGAGGTACAGACATTCCACGACTTAAGCAGTAGTTTCGTTCTGGAAGATCCGAGGCAAGTCGGAATTAAGTACAGATATGGTCATATACATTTTTATATACACGAGAGGACATTTGGAATCCAAAATCCAATACACTGATACTTGATCGGCCGTAGCATGATCATCCCGCCGCTGTGATCGCCCAGCAGTATGCTTCCGCAGCCTTCGTTTCATTGCGCATTTATTTCTGCAAAGATAATCTGGGCGCTTTTAAAAATGTTATTTAATTTTTTACTTTCTTTTAAAATTGCGTAAGTCTGAAATTGCGTAACTTTAAATTACGTAAGTCGGGGAGTGTCTGTACGTTTGAATAAACTGCAGCACGTTCCACAAAGAACCGGCCTCAATACGAGTGACAAAATTTACGAACTGCATGCTGTAGAGCACGGTCCCTCGCAAAATGTTACCTCATCTTTCAAAATAATAGACACTTTCATTACGAATTATAATTTATGTAGAATTCCTTAAAGAGTGACTAATTTCTTCACAAGCTGATTGTGGAATCATTCAAGAATGACTCCCATTAGTACATTTATATTTTTAAGAGATATCTTGCCGGATGCAATGGAGGAGAGACTTTAAATGTATTTATATGCTACGAGGATTAGGATGATGGAGGTCCATACTTTCTGTGTTCTGGGCTATGACAATATGTAGGCTGGTAGGTGAATTCCAACATTTCGATGCAACGTACTGCCTTAATCTTCATCCGAAAAGTTTGTACAGTCGAACCCGTTTATAACGACATCGGTTTATGCGACACCTCAACTATTGCGTCACACATTCTGTGGCACCAATTAATTCCTCTCTGTTAACGATAACATTATACTCCTCCGTTAGAACAACACTCGTTTATAACAACACAGAATATTCAGTCCCTTTCAAGACGTTATAACTGATTTTGACTCTACATGCTCTTCAAACTACGCTTTGTCCTAACACAGGCGACAACTTAAATTGTACAGGATCTTAAAAAAATGAATATCTCAATTACTGGATTTTCTCTCTTTTTGGTGATGTTGGTCCGAGTGCTTAATGCAATGTTACATCAGATGTAAAACCGACTTCCTAGACACAGAACGGAGTCAAAATATATCAATGTGTAAATAAAAGTTGCCTTAAATATAAAATAGTCCTCTTATGAAAATTCTTCCTTTGTTCACTTCACAAAATCCGCGTGTTTTACATTCAGAAATATGTTGTAATTTACTTGCGAAAGCAATTAATACAGTGTAACCTGTCTTCAGGTGTGAAATACTGCAGATTTAGGGGAAATACTATGTCTTTCTGACGTGACGGTAAATTTTCGTGTTGCATTAACACTCAGTATGCAAGTTTTACTGTAAATTCGGGTCTATGACAGTCCAGCATGGTTCACGATTCGAGACATCTCGCCGTGACACATCGCTTATGCAATCGGCAGAGCTGCACATGACAGAACAAGTTACATGTCACGCGTGGGCGGGAGACCATGCAAATGTTTGTTGTAAACAGACTGCATTGTTATGGCACTAGATCAATTTCTATGTATCTCTAGAAACAGCCAACCAGGCAAAGGAGAAGGATAAATATTTTTACGTGGTGTAAGGTAATTAAACCTATGAGATCTTCGAGGGTTTGCTCTGTCCTAGTGACAAGAAAGTTTAGCTAGTTTGTATATAAGTAACAAGATAGGCAATGTACATATAACGCAAAAACATAGAGCGTTCGCATAAAGATTTTTGCCGTGGTAACGCAACAATACTTTCTCCTTGTATTGCTGTTGATATTCATGTAGCTGGAATCCTTATCAAAGGGTTCAGTGTTGCCATGAAATGCAAAAATGGCTTCCTTTGGCACCATTGTCGAGATACAAAATTATTCATATGCTGTCAACAATATAAAGGTACATACGTATTCACGTGTAGCCCCCTTAAAATACACTTGCTTGATCCAATTACCCTAATAAAGTAACCAATTTCTCCATTTCCAAAGTTCCACACTCTCTTGTTAGCTATAATAGTCTATATTCTTAGGTACCTCATTAAGAAATTATATTTTTATTAAATAGAGAAATAGCTGGAAATTTATCAATACGCCATTTGTGATGAGTGGCCCATAGAGCAACCTACAGTAACAATAAGATCTAACACGAGATTTATTGAAATTATTATAATATATTTTATTGAAGTTTGCCGATTCGTGTTAATAGTGTAACTGAATAGTGCCTGGCAGCGGTGGCGCAGTTGTTTGAGGCACTGCGCCGCAAGACGGGAGGTTCCGGGTTCGATTCCCGGTAGAATCCTTGAAAAATTTCTCGCTTTCAGTAGCCCTTGGGGTCCATTCAACCTCTAAAAGGGGCGTTGAGCTGACAACTCTGCCGTCCTAGCTGTGCCGAGTGTCAAAGTCCATCCCCCCTCTGAGTTTTCATGACTGTTTACGGGAAATCTTTACCTTTTTATCGTACCTGACAATCTAGGAGCAGAACAGGTAACAATAGAGCAGTAGGATACCTGGGTATCTGTTCTATGAGTGTAATATGGGGCAGACACCTAAAACCTTAGAAATTCCGTAACTAGAAGAGCAATGTAGCAAATAAAGCGACACGTACTAGACCATACACTTTAATGTCTCCCACCAGACTATTTATATACGCTGCAATTCTTTGAATTGGCCTTTCGCCTTACAACTTTCTTCCCTGTACAAAATACTATAGCTACTGAACTGTTTAGCTGCAGCTAGGGCCCGTCTGGCTGCAGCTTCTCTAGAGATGAATCCGGCTAATTGGATCGCTTTATGTCTCACAATCTCCTTGTGATTCCTCGAAGGAAATGAAATCCACTTCACTTTCTCACTTCCCAAACTTTATTAAGCAGCCCTTCCCTTGCTTCTCAAGCTTCTTCCTTCCGATATACACAGAAGTTGCAGGAAGGTTAAGTACACAGTGCCTTGCCCTTTGCTGCCTAATGCTTCCTTATCAAGCGAGTATGGGATATTAATCTTCTGATTCTATTCAATTTAACGTGGAAAGTGTCCAAGGCTTGCAGATATTTTTCCAAATGTCTTTCTGTTACAACACTCCCTGTCAAAAGACGTCGTTATGAATATAGTATTTTAAATGTCGCATCTCCATCGATTGATTATATTCCTATAGTGGCTAGCTTCCTCAATTTGGAAGTGACTACGTCATGGTAAAGGTAAAGTTCACCTTAGAAGAGGCCATGAAGGTCCAGAGGGGGAATAGAGGTATGGCTCTACTCTTTCTTTAACCTCGGCGCTAGGTGGGGGTGGGTGGTCAAAGCCACCCCGGCCGCTTTACCCCCGGGAAAGTTACCCGGTACCCATTGTACAGGAGGCTTGGTGGGCCCCTGGGACGGATGCGGAAAATCTCGCCCCACCGGGATTCAAACCTCGGACCGTCCAGCCCGTAGCAAGTACCGACTACGCTATCGCAGCCCACGATTACGTCATGGTACATATTTAAATATTATCTGCCCTTAAACGCCCAGTTTTTAGGTTTACTTTGTCATGAAATCGATAATACATATTCTAAATATACCGTGAAGAAATTGAATTTACTGTAACAGGTATTATCTTTGATAAAATTGCTTTTATGCTGGATGTAAGTGGATGAGAGTGTAACAGCCTGAATTGTAGTTGTCACTGTGAAAACCGTGTTTCTCTAATGAGTTTCGAGAATTGTTTAAGGATTCTGTATCAACTATACACGTCTCTTGCGGCGATTATTAAGCAACCGTACGGAAAATGGACCACGTCACCGTGCCAAATAAAAGCAGTTATGATAGCTGATGTAGTAGGTCAGATTACATGGTAGAAACAAAGAGTTCATTATCTGACGGCAGAGAATAGTGAGATGGACTTCTTCTGGAAACAGCACATTCGTCTGTGGCGCTGTTAGTTACATGGTATATGCCCAGGGCCGGACTAGGGGCTGGCCAGCCAGACAACTGCCAGGGAGTCAACCTATAAGAGGCCCTAAGACGTCACTGTAATAAATGGAAATATGGTTACTAAACTCACGTTTCCACACGCGAAAGAGTTTTTTCCGAAAATTATCCGCAATTTGGGCACGCCCTTCAAAAATTTCGCCAGCCGAATCCTAGACCGAAAATTTTTAAAACATATCGGTTTGAAGGCGCGCTAAACTATTAGCCTGCCCAGGGTGCTATATTATTAACCTGCCGAGAGCGCCCATATATCTGGGGTCGGTCCTGTATATGCAAAATTACAAAGTCCAATTCACAAATACAAGGCTGTGTCCCTACTGTTCACCGGACTTGTCATATCGCGCTAATTTACGACCGTGTCATGTAGCTGGCGTTTCAGTCAGTAGAGCAGAGATCTTCGTGAAAATCCGCGTGGTACCCGAATTGTGGGGGAAAGCTTAGACGGTCAGCACGGCGCCTACAAGTAGTCCACAGGTCGCCTACAGACGGACATATTTCAGTTCACACATACAGAATTGTGTCTCGACTGTGTCCGAATTGTGCTGTGGTCTTGAGAAATCACTTCCAAAGCGTTCCATGGCGACACAGTCAGAGCACTGTAGGAGCACAGTCTTGTATGTGTGAATCAAACGCAATCGCATTGTGTAATTCAAAAGGACATGGCCCACTGTAAATCTTCAGCTACACGACAGGTTCGGTGCACATCGAAACACAATCGGGACACAGCCCGTTGTGTGTGAACTTGCCTTAAGGCGCCACATTATATAAGGCCGTAATGGTAAGGAGAAAATACAAGTTGCTTAGACGTATTTTGTAAGTGCTCTGGATTAATTTTTGGGCTCACAGCAACAAAGCCAATTCGCTGAACCGTGGTCCACGATCTATCGGCCAACATGATTTAGCTATGCAAAAATTCGTGGGGCGGGCTACATTTCTGTCACTGTTTGATTTTTGATAGAATATAAACAGAAAATGACTCTGGGATCAATTACCGATCGGCCAAAAATGTGCAAAACATATATACTCTACAGCTACAAATTTTCTTTCTCTGTGGGCTGCTTTTCGTCTTTCAGCTTAGTCTAAATCCAAACTCCAAATTGAAGCTTATAAAAACTGTAACGTCTCACGAGATTCGAAGTTTTCACTGAGGTGAATATCTACAGCGATGTCGTGTAGCAAAAGAGAAGGTTAACCGAG
Source organism: Reticulitermes speratus (assembly GCA_021186555.1). Taxonomy (NCBI): domain Eukaryota; kingdom Metazoa; phylum Arthropoda; class Insecta; order Blattodea; family Rhinotermitidae; genus Reticulitermes; species Reticulitermes speratus. Next base: position 42,078,299 of record JAJKFL010000002.1, on the reverse strand, counting down.
CTCTGAAAGTTAAATTGGAAGCTGGATTAGTCGGTGTCACAGCCAGAAAGCCACAATATAAATTATACTTCAGATACACACCGTATACACATCACTGTCACTGTGTTCCACTTTCAAAATTTGCTTACAGACCCTTCTATCCTGAGGGCGGACTCTATTATTACATTGGAATTTTAATTTCATTCAGTTTCCGAAACGGGAATCTGATTCTGTTCTTAAGCTTTCTGAGAGTGTACCAAGTGAAGACTCAGGCAGTGACTGTGATTGTGTGTGTGTGTGTTTTTGTTAGCCGCACTGCCGCGTGTAAACCCCGACACAACTGTGTGTGCTTGCGTGTATACGTAATAGAAAAACGTCCGTTCTTTCCAAGCCATTTCTCTCAAACATCGCGTAGTAGAAAACATTGTATGCGTGTGAAATATATCGTTTGGACAGGCAATATCCATAACACCACTAACAAACAAATGGTTAACACGAAGCAGCAGATACAGTGACCACAGTTAGCGACATTTTATCTAACTAACTTATATATTTTAATGAGTACCATACGTCTATAGCTGGCGTAATAAACAATTGAGTCCCTGAAGATGAACTGTAACATAGTTCGAAACATGTTGGACTATTTTTAATATAAACTGTATTAAATAGAAGATAGTAAAGAGTGTACATTTGTCGGATCACGATTTTATATAAACCATAAGATTATTAATCATTTTATGTTCTGCAAGTCTATGTAGGGGCTCTTAAAGAAACTGCAGTGACACGCATAACACGTTACGCTACAGCAAGTAAATGTAAATACGAGAGCCAGAAACGTTTGTAATTTGTCTGACGATATCATTACGCACATTATTGCTGTGATTGGTTGTTGACTATACTCATTCTTTGATGCCTGTACTTCCTATAATTATAATTCGTATTCTACCTCACAGAAAACACACTGCTTCTCCATTACAAAGATTGCTTAATGTTATTGAGCGAAATCATCGCTCTTTATTGTCAAAACGTATGAAAAACACACGAGTAATTATATTTTGTTGGCAAAGTGCAGAGTTTTTGTTTATGATACAGCAGGTGGTGTATGAAGGGAAAACTACGTTTAAAGGGTTATGAGAGAGCCCTAGAAACCCATGAGGACACTGGCACTAACGCTGTTCAAGCTGTTGCACATGACATGTCAAGACAGGCACAGAAGCACCGTGGGCTGCGGTTGTCTGACCCCTTTGTACTTCGAAACAGCTTGCAGGCCACCGCAGGTCCTCTTGAATCCTCGCTAGTGGCTATGTAAATGGAGCATAATTGCATGTGTGGCAAGAAACGAAACGAATTTTGCACAAGGCATGCTAACATTCTTTTGTGAACACTAAATATTGAATATGTAAAAGTCATATTGAATTGAGATCAGACATCAACCTCAAAGGACGGCCATGACGTCATATAATATTTTCTATGCTATAAGATCTCTTCTTTGGAAATTTAAATTGCTTTCATTTAATCATTCAACCTCTCATGGTTTGTAAGCTAATAGTAACACATTTTAAACCTCTGCGGTTGGCAGATGAAGTGGGTGCTTACAACATAGGAAGCGTACCTGTATGAGTCACGTTTTAAATTAAATTTTACGTGTGCTCACCGTGCATTTTGATAACACTCAACAATTAAACCAACAAATGCACTTTATTTCTTAAGCATGTCCAATAACCTTACACATGTTTCGGCTGCAATAGAGCCATCATCAGGGGTTCAAGGTCACGTTCACTTCAACATTCACTAATCCATTTAGTATCACCACAATGTATGTCACGTGACATACATTGTGATGTATAAGTGGTGATACCAAATGGATTAGTTAATGTTAAAGTCAATGTGAAATTGAAGCCCTGATGATGGCTCTATTGCAGCCGAAACATGTGTAGTGTTAGTGGACATACTTAAGAAATAAAGTGCATTTGTTGGTTTAATTGTTGCACGTTGTAAAGGTCTGTTAGAAGCAGTACCAGTTTTGAGAGACCGTTATTAACTGAAATAAAAAATTTGGGTTCCTTTTAGGCGAATTATTCATTAGTGTTGATTTGTTTTTTTAATTGTGTGTTTGTGGAATCAACATATTGAAATTTGGCAACTACATGTAGCCGATAACCAATGAACACTAATCTAAAGTGTCGCAATGTGCAGGAGGCTGCTTTCTGTCCTCACGCAGTGCGGCCACTGAAAACAGGACAAAAGTAATGAATTATCAATAAAGGAAGTTTGAAAAATACAGAACCTTACGCACACTCTTACTTAAATTAAATAGCGCTATGTGTATACAGGTGCTGAAACTTGGACACTTCGGGACGTATATCAGAAATACGTGGAACATTCCAAAGTGTGGTGCTGGAGAAGGATGGAGAACATCAGTTGGACTGATCGTGTGAAAAATGAAGTATTACATAGGGTTAAGGAAAAAGGTGATATCCTACATACAATGAAACGAAGGAAGGCTAACTGGATCTGTCACATCTTGCCTAGGAACTGCCTTCTAAAACACTTTATTGAAGGAAAGATAGAAGAAAGGATAGAGTGACGGGAAAACGAGAAAGAAGATGTAAGCAGCAACTGGATGACCTTAAGGAAATGAGAGGGTAGTGGAAATTTAAAGAGGAAAAACCAGGTCGCACTCTACGGAGAACTTGCTTTGGAAGATTCCATGGACCTGTCGTAAGACAGACTACAGAACTAATATGTGTATGTGAGCTAACCTGTTACCAGGAATTTTGCAGATTTAGAAAGAAAATCGCAAAAGTAAACTTCCCTATATGCGGTTTATGCTATCTCGTTATTTGTTTAATTTACGACAATCTAATAGCCGTTTGCTCTACATTATACACCGATATGATGAAGTGCTCTGCTCGCGACAACGCCAAGAAGCAGATGCATCTCAGCTAGTCAAGGAAATATCCGCTTGTGTAGAAATCTGAGTATTCATTGTCAGGTTCAAACAGTCAGCCTGTGGAGTTTTTGGTCTTTCCACTGCTTGCAACATTTCCCGTCCATTTCTTTTTCCTCGATGTCTATACTCTAACAATATTTGGTGGAGTAAAAATGATGGAGCTCCTCATTATGCAGATTTCGCTATCCTTTTGTCACTTCCTCTGTTTTAGTTCCAAACATTCTTCTTAGAACCTTGCTATCAGACAACATCCGTCTTCGCTCTTCCTTAGTGTGAGAGAACAAGTTTAATGCTCATAGAAAACAATATGTAAAATTAGAGTTATAACAACTTTGCCTACTAACTAAGGCACAACAAGCCATGCGTGCATCAAGCAAGAATGGAATTTGGAAAATATGTGATTAGCAGCAACTGTTCTATGGGCTTTTTGTCGAACCTATGGTAACAAATTGTTCTCAACTGCGAATTCAGATATAAATGCAACAGCGAATATTTTTAATTAGTTAGTTAGTTAGTTAGTTTTGTTTTGGCTGAACAAAGGGAGTTGATTTCAAATTAGTTAATTAATATTTTCACCAGCGTAACATTTTCTGCATTCATGGTACAGACAATTTTAGGTACAGTCAGTTCTAAAACATTAATACGCCTCGACGCCTCCGAAAATGCGAAACATTTGTGGTAGTCTACTGTGAACAACGTTAAGAAATAAACTGTGTGCACGAAACTTCGCAACTCATTTCCAACTGAATTCTGACGCATTTCAAATGCAGCGCACGTGGTATGGTTGCTAGCGGACATGCAGTCTGGCATGCTTCACGATTTCTGTATTTTGTGTTTTGTGCAACGCCAAAGAGCACGTAACACTGAGCCCACAGCACGTTTTCAACAGTTTGAACAAAAGCCACTGCTACACCGTGAAGGAGGGACAACCATGTCGACAGTTTGAACAAAAGCCACTGCTACACCGTGAAGGAGGGACAACCATGTCGACAGGTTGAACAAAAGCCACTGCTACACCGTGAAGGAGGGACAACCATGTCGACAGTTTGAACAAATGCCACTGCTACACCGTGAAGGAGGGACAACCATGTCGACAGGTTGAACAAAAGCCACTGCTACACCGTGAAGGAGGGACAACCATGTCGACAGTTTGAACAAAAGCCACTGCTACACCGTGAAGGAGGGACAACCATGTCGACAGTTTGAACAAAAGCCACTGCTACACCGTGAAGGAGGGACAACCATGTCGACAGTTTGAACAAAAGCCACTGCTACACCGTGAAGGAGGGACAACCATGTCGACAGTTTGAACAAATGCCACTGCTACACCGTGAAGGAGGGACAACCATGTCGACAGTTTGAACAAAAGCCACTGCTACACCGTGAAGGAGGGACAACCATGTCGACAGTTTGAACAAATGCCACTGCTACACCGTGAAGGAGGGACAACCATGTCGACAGTTTGAACAAAAGCCACTGCTACACCGTGAAGGAGGGACAACCATGTCGACAGTTTGAACAAAAGCCACTGCTACACCGTGAAGGAGGGACAACCATGTCGACGGTTTGAACAAATGCCACTGCTACACCGTGAAGGAGGGACAACCATGTCGACAGTTTGAAAAAAAGCCACTGCTACACCGTGAAGGAGGGACAACCATGTCGACAGTTTGAACAAATGCCACTGCTACACCGTGAAGGAGGGACAACCATGTCGACAGTTTGAACAAAAGCCACTGCTACACCGTGAAGGAGGGACAACCATGTCGACAGTTTGAACAAAAGCCACTGCTACACCGTGAAGGAGGGACAACCATGTCGACGGTTTGAACAAATGCCACTGCTACACCGTGAAGGAGGGACAACCATGTCGACAGTTTGAACAAATGCCACTGCTACACCGTGAAGGAGGGACAACCATGTCGACAGTTTGAACAAAAGCCACTGCTACACCGTGAAGGAGGGACAACCATGTCGACGGTTTGAACAAATGCCACTGCTACACCGTGAAGGAGGGACAACCATGTCGACAGTTTGAACAAATGCCACTGCTACACCGTGAAGGAGGGACAACCATGTCGACAGTTTGAACAAATGCCACTGCTACACCGTGAAGGAGGGACAACCATGTCGACAGTTTGAATAAATGCCACTGCTACACCGTGAAGGAGGGACAACCATGTCGACACAGCACGTCTTCCTACAGTTTTTCCCGACAGTCGCTAGGCTAGTCTAGAAACTTATCGTCTTTATGGAACTCAAAGCTTCATAACCGTGTCCACGCGAGCTTACAACTGCGCCCCATCGTGAAGTAGATGAACAAACCGAACAAACTCACACCATATTTAGGAATACAATATATCCTGTCCAAAACACAAAATTTTATGTTAGTCTCACCGTGCATTTTACGATTCAATGTTTAAAAACCCAAAAGAATGCACTTACTTTCACTTTAATATGTGTTGATTAAGTGAAGTGCATTCTGTTGGTTTTTTAAACATTAACAAAAATTTCATTTTTTTCGTCATCGATCAGCGACATGTTTCGGCCATACGGCCATCATCAGGCTATTTAAAAGAATAAAAAGGAAAACACGCACAGTTATATAGGATTTAGATCTCAAAACATCACGTATAGGTTTTATATAAAAACTATACATAACACAGATGGCCTTGGGAATAAAATATGTAAAATTAAATATATTTGGGTTTTTAAAAGCGTCGGTCAATGAATATATGAATGAAAGGTTTTAAAAAATTTCATTTTTATTCTTGTAAACAGCCTGTGATTGGCCGAAACATGTTGCTGATCATATGATATATAAAATTTTTGTGTTTGGGCAGGACATATTGTATTTCTGATTATTTAAAACACAAAGGGGATGAAATGTCTTAAAATCACACCATATTTATCAAAATCCTTCTCAGTATCATCCTCCGATTTACGCCTGGGTTTCGCAAGTACGCATTTAAACTGTACCAGTGCTGGTGTGTAGTTTTGGACTGTGAACAAATGACATCCACGCAAAAAGCGTTTTAATTGCGGAAACAGATCTTCCTGTATCACAGACAGTGTACTTATTGCGGCGGGGTATACCGCTTGTCAGCGCAGAGCAGATATTAAGTGAGCGATCACACAAACCAATGCGTTTGGAGGCGTTGATTGGATTTGTGCAATAAACTTGTTGCCCAGGCAGATAAAAGGGGTTTTGCTCTCTTTCAGAACTCATTTCAATTCTTTACTACAGCAAACGTAACCTATAAAACACAGCGGTAATTATATCTACCACCGGTTATTTACATTCAGAAACTCTGAATTTTACTCCTGCAGTCTATATACGTGTTTTATATGATTTCAAGAGTCAAAGAGATATTATTTCCCTGTACAGCATTAATCGATTGACATTTTGAATATGCATGTTTCACCTGAGGCAAAACTACATTTTGAAATATGATTTAAATGAACTTTTGGTTAACGGTTCAGTGCCAATTCTCTCATAATAAACAAGGAAAGGAAATAAATCATTTCACATATTTGTGACAGGGAATTTTATGTTAAATATTAAGTATTGCTGATGAACTTACGGAAAATCTATTTCGTTAGTTGCGACAAAAATTTGGCGCTTTGATACGCATGTTATGACTCATCATGTGGGCTAGACAATTATACCTGTATTGATACATTGATTTCATTACCTCTTTGTTTATATCATTTATTAATTGCATATAATTAATCACTGTATGAAAATATCCTTTGAAATGTCAAAATGTTACATTACCAAAGCGGAGTCGTAGTCAAACGCAAGCACCACATTGTATTTTCCATCGCCGCAGGCTTCCTGACTGAAATTTTCAAACCTCTGTGCCTGATGTAATAGCAATTCTCTCTCGAAATAACAGGAAATATATTCTGAAAATGATGTTACTGAAGATGAACCAATCAGTTACTCTCTTAGACATGACTGTCTCAAAAGTTTGAAGGTGGGGGGTCGGGGGTCCGAACTGAGGACCTTACGGAAGTACGACCTTTAAATAATATCGGCTCACAGGCTGGACTCTTTGTACAGCAGACTGTAACAGTGCACCACTGAGTAGAGGAGAGGCCCTTACCGACTGTACTGTACTATACCGTGAAATGATCCTACACCAAGCGCCGAAGATGAATATCTTCACACTTCAGTATTGTAAGTGTAAAGTTGTTCCTTCTCTCAGCCGAGGCACGTGGACTCAGTAACTGACTGGTTAGAACTTTGGTTTTATCTCTTGTCTTATACCTATTTTCTTTTGTTATATTATATGTAGTTGTTACGGGCACGCGGTGGTGCAGTTGGTTGAGGCACTGCGCTATAAGCCGGAAGGTCGCGGGTTCGATTCTCGATGGTGTCATTGGAATTTTTCATTGACATAATCCTTTCGGTCGCACTATGGCACTGGGGTCGACTCAGTCTCTAACAGAAATGAGTACCAGGAATATTTCCTGGGGGTAAAGGCGGCCGGTGCGTAGGGCTGACAGCCTTACCACCTTCATGTGCCGACTGTCTAGATATCCGGGAACCTCAACCTCCTGGAACCCTAAGGGTCTGTCCAGGCCTGTAATGGGATAGCTTTACCTTTTATGAGTTACGACATCGCTATACCGACTACGCTATTCCGGTCCATTTGATTTTATAGATGCTGTATATAATTGTATAACACGAAGATAGTTTTGAGAAGATGATCATTGAGGTCTGCGCTCATCTGGGCTGTTACACAGCGTAGATTGTGTAGTTGCCAAAGTTTCGGAACAACCTATCTGTCCCATCTTCAAGGGTCAAGCATCTTGGACTGCTTGACATCCCAGAAGACAGAAGATCTCATTTACACCGCGGCGGAAGCCTGAAATCACGCAAGATGGTCATCGTTCACCATACACGAATTTTTCCGCATTTTACGTTACAAGACGGAAAGTTCATTTCCGCTTCACAACAGCCCGCTACTGGGCAATGTTTAATCATACGTAAATACACATTAAGATTCCCTGAACGTGTTCTTGTAAAAAAAAATTATTTATGCAGCCCATCCAGTCTATGCGTGCTACATGTTCCGCTCAATGCCACCTTCTGTATTTGATTATTTAATCTGTACTATTTTGTGTTTCGCACTTACGGAATCACCGCACTGTGTGGCAGGTTTGTATCCACACAACGTATCACAATCGCAGTTATATGATCTATCGCTTGAACATTTGTAATGAGACACAAAGACGCACTGGAAATCAATTTCAATTACTGAAACGTCATTTCGAATAACATATTGAATTATATTGCGTATGATGCACAAAGATCAGCATATGCTTTGGCAAACCACACAAAGGCATTTATAATGCTCTTAATTAAAACTGCGCGTTTCTTGTTTCAATCAAACAACTATGTCTTAAACGTATGCCAAAAGGAAAACCATGCAAATTATTTTACAAGCAACTTGACCAAGAACTTTAAGAGAATTCATGTTCAGAAACTTGTCATTGATTTAGCAATGAATAAAACATAATTAGGGCATTTAATACTGTAGCAATGTGCTGAACGAGGGATATACACAACATTTAGATTCTGGAAAAAAGAAGGGTAAAGAATATTAGGGGCATTTGTTAGCTTAAAAAAATGTGCCTTATTAAAAAAAAGAATACGATGTGTTTTGATAATAAACGCGATAAGTTATGTTAAGACATGAGCAGTTATGAGGCAGTGCATCAGCTACTTATAGACTTCAAGAAAGTCTGTGATTCAGTTAGGAGGGAGGTCTTATATAATATTCTCATTGAGTTTCGTATTCCTATGAAACAAGTAATGCTAAACAAATGTGTTGAAATGAAACCTAGCCTATCCCGATGGCCGTGCTGTCTAAGGCCTAGGTCTGCAGTCCTTTGATTTTCTGGGATCGCGGGTTCGAATCCTGCTGAGAGCATGGATGTTCGTCTCTTGTGTTTGTTGTGTGTTCTGTATGTAGCGGCCTCTGCGACAGGCTGATCACTAGTTCAGAGGAGTCCTACTGGCTGTGTGTGTGTGTGTGTGTGTGTGTCTAATTGTATGTGATCTAGAAACCTCAACAATAAGCGGTCTGGGCCCGAGTTGGCTGTAACTCCACAGAAGAAGAATTATAATAGGCATTAATCATTTCTACCGCAAGCTACTGTGCTGATCACTCGTTGAGAGGAGTCCTACCAGGTGTGTGTGTGTGTGTTGATCTAGAAACATAAAAAATGAGATAACCTAGGCAAGATTTGGGCTGTAGCGCCGCAGAAAAAAAAGTGAAATTTGTAGCAGAGTCTGGGTAAGCAAACATTTGTCGGACACGTTTTCTATTGAGAACTTTGCTTTAGAATACGCCAGTAAGAGGGTTCAGGCAAATCAGGAGGGCTGGAATTTGAATTACACATCAGCTTCTAGTTTATGCTGATGATGTTAGTACATTGGGTCGAAGCATACGTACTGCAAAGAAGAACACAAAAGCTATTCTTTGCTAGTAGGGAGATTGGTCTGGAAGCAAATGCGAGGAAGACTAAGTATATGTTCGTATCTCTTGAACATAATGCAGGAAAATATCACGACATAAATATGGGTGTGGAACATTTAAAATATTTGGGAACAATCCTAACGAAAGAAAATAGCATTTATGTAGAAATTAGAAACAGATTGAACTCAGGAATACTTGCTATCATTCGGCGCGGGTCTTTTTTTTTCAGTTATGAAAAAAATATAAACATTAAAATGTACAGAATTGTAATTTTGCCTGTTGTTCTGTATTGGTGTGAAAATTGGTATCTCACATTCCGGAAGAAATGTGGGCTGAGGTTGCTCGAGAATAGGGTGCTGAGGAAAACATTTGGGCCTAGGAGAAACGAGGTAACAGAGGATTTGAGAAGACACATAACTAGAAGATTTATGATCTGTACTCCTCGCCAAATATTACTCACGTGATCAAATCAAGAAGAATGAGCTGGGCGGGGCATGTGGCACGTATGGAGGACAGGAGATGTGCATACAGGATTTTGGTGGAGAGACCTGAGGGAAGGAGACCACTTGGAAGACCCAGACGTAGATGGGAGGATAATGTCAAATGGATTTTCAAGAAGTGGACTTGGCCATGACTGGATTGATCTGGCTCAAGATTGGGACAGGTGGCGGGGTTTAGCAAATGCGGTAATGAAACCTTTTGGGTTCCATAAAATGAGGAGAATTTCTGACTAGCTGAGGACCTGTTAAGTTCTCAAGAAAACCCTGCTTCATGGAGTTAGTGTGTTCAGACAACACCGTAAGTTATACAAGAAAATACATCGCGTTATGATGTGACAACATTTTGTTACACGACACTAAGTTGTGTTGTTATGGGAGAACACGGAGAGTTGGCTAAGACAAAATAACATGTTATAGTAGTCCAAGGCAAGACAGTGTGTGGTAATAAATAAAACTGCAAGGTGCGTTACGATGAGGAAGCACAGTGCGGTTTTGTTATTACCATTATGACAAGACGAGAGGCGCGTTGTGAAATAAAACAGTGTGTCTTGATAAGAAAACATCTTAGTTATGTTAGAAAACACTGAGCGTTATGTTACAACACGGAGCGTTATGTTACAACACGGAGCGTATGTTACACACGGAGCGTTATGGTAAGACAACACTGTGCGTTATGTTACAACACGGAGCGTTATGTTAGAACAACACTGTGCGTTATGTTACAACACGCAGCGTTATGTTAGAACAACACTGTGCGTTATGTTACAACACGGAGCGTTATGTTAGAACAACACTGTGCGTTGTTACAACACGGAGCGTTATGTTAGAACAACACTGTGCGTTGTTACAACACGGAGCGTTATGGTAAGACAACACCGTTCTTTAAGTTACAACACGGTGCATTATGATAGCACAGCACTGAATTTATGATAATAAAACACCATGCAGTCCATGTGGGATTTGTGGTGGACAAAGTGGCACTGGGACAGGTTTTTCCCCTAGTACTTCGGTTTTCCCCTGTCAATTTAATTCCACCGGTGTTCCATTACACGAAAAAACGAAAAAAGCTAATTATCTTCGTCACAGGGTTGCACATATAAACCTCAAGGCTGCGGTGCGTCCGTAGTATCTGCTGCGGGGCCCTTCACCACATACAAAACACCATGCAACGCGAAAAACTGAGAGTTGTCCAAAGTTTTCATTATCGTTGGTTCCTTTGGCCAAGATCTAAAGTTCGCTGGCCGCATATGAGAATTTTGTCTTGGAAGACCATCTAAGATTAGATGGGCATTTGTAGGAAATAATTGTTACATTATGTAGCTGTGGATTTATTACAAACTATGGTTACAGAAATGCTGTAACAGATTATTGTTGTTATAAAATAGACTATTTAATAATATTCTGTAGTAAATTAACGATAGGAAGTACGGAATATATAATTTACTTCCTCAAATATATGGCGTCGAAACCGATCCCAGAGACCGGGTGGTCTAAGGCGTGGGTATACGCCCGCTCGCTTGCTGAGATTGTGGGTTCGAATCCCTCCGGGGTCATGAATATCTGTTTTGAGTGTTGTGTGTTGTCAGGTAGAGGTCTTTGCATCGGGCTGATCACTCGTCCAGAGGAGTTCTACCGAGTGTGGTGTGTCTGAGTGTAATCGTGAAGCCTCGATAATGAGGAGGTTCCGGCCTACTAGGGGCTGTTGCGCCATGGAAAAATGTCGTCGAATCCTGCAATGTCAGTTAATAGTGAATTGGGAAGTCGTAGAAGGGAGAAGTTGTGGCCTAATATGGTGTCATATTCCAACAATTTCCTGGAAGTAATGAGGAAAACTACGAAAAAAACTCAGTCATTATAACCCAGGGGTGGCCAAACTTGCTTAACGTAAGAGCCACATACGATAAACTTCAGATGTTTGAGAGCCGCAAGACATGAACAAATATTACACACAAACGTTTATTGTTACACGCACATTTTGTTACAAAAATTCCTAAATATATTTACTCACCATGAATATTAAACTTACGTTTTAATCCAGCGGACTCTCAGTTTATACCGGTAAATAATTATAAAGCTTAAAAATTTTTTATTCACCTTTTATATAAATTGTAATGCAAAAAGAACCACAGCCAACATACTTCCGCGAGCCGCACATTATATGTCAAAGAGCCGCATGTGGCTCGCGAGCCGCGGTTTGGTCACCCCTGTTACAGCCTCTCTCAGTGTCGAGATTTGAAACCGGCAGCTGATGAACGCGAACCAGAATGTGTAAACTGGAGACGTCGCTCCTTTGAGAGAAATGTGCTTTAATTGGTCGTTCAGTGTTCCACACTAGTTGTACACGTCTGACTTACCGTAACGGGAAATATTTCACTATTGGACAGCAACTCAGTATTGTTCCTATAGCACATGTTTCAGCGTCAGTTTGTACACAGGAGACGTTATTCAACTTTTCACTACACTTCGTTCGGTTACATGCACGTGTGTAAGAAGACTGTGCCCATTAGTTTATCACACCTAATCTCTGAAGCCACGAGTCCGTACAATAATATTTAAACATTCAGTTGCTACCTCAGAGAAAACATAATATATCTCAATTGCACAGACCAACTAATTAATGCCATGTAGCGTAATAATCGCTCTTTATTTTGAGAATCGTATTAAACCCATAAATAAATTATGTGGGCATTTCTTTTACTGTTACAGCGTATGGTACTTTAAGTTTTTTCTTTTATGGTGAAGGGCCCCGCAGCAGATGCTACGGACGCACCACAGCCTTAAGGCTTTTTGTGCAACCCTGTGATGAAGATGAGCAGTTTTTTTTTTTACCAAGTTTTACAATTAATGGAGCACCAGTGGAATAAAATTGACAGGGGAAAACCGACAACTCGGAGAAAAACCTGTCCCAGTGCCACTTTGTCCACCACAAATCTCACATGGACTGACCCGGGATTTTTTTTTTTTTTTAAAACTAAGTTTTATTTTCCATAGTTTCTATGTACAGTTAACATTCAGGTTACAGTCCACCCACCACCTTTCCCTTCTTTACAATCTGAGTAGCTCAGTACATGTCACTGGCATGTTTTTGACCGTCGGTTCGTCGACGTCCTCCTGGGTCTCTCCCGTTCATCCGCCCTTACCACCTTGTTCGTCCCATCTCTCGGCCGCGATCAAACGACGCGTTTGTCACTAATGTGTTTCTTCTTTCTCCTGCTCCCTATTCATTTTGAGTCTCAAAACCATTTTCTTTACCCCCATTGTCACTGCTCCACTCCATCCTCCCACTGGCCATCAGTCTATGATGATGTCTAGATAATTACCATAAAGTAGTCTCCGTCTATACCACTTCTGTAGCTTCCATCTAGCACGTCTTATGTATTTGATATATCCTTGACGTTTCAACGGCGGATGTTCCGTGAGCGTGTAGTGTACCATTTGTCCTAACATCCAGATGATAGCATTGTGCCGTTGTGGCGGCCAAATATGCATCTCCGGAAGGATGGGCCACGTGTTGGGTATGTGCCTCTCGTCCATCCGCAGTATGGCAGCTATCCGTGCTCGCGTCCAATTCCAGATATCATCCGATCCTACACATGCTGTGATTCGATGCTCTATAGTATCTGTCTGCTGGCACCATGTGCACATCGGCATGTCCCTTAATCCAATTTTATGCAATCTGTCATTTGTTGGAATTATATCATGTACCGCTCGGTACCATGTCCCTCTTATACTTGTGGGAAGATGTTTTCCGCTTATATTCATCCAAATTTGTCCCCATCGCAGCCCGGGATATTTTCTTTGAATCCGTGGTACGATCGGTGTCGCGTCTCCCCTCACATATCTGAGGTAGATGTTGTATATCTTCCTTTTCGTTGTCTTGGTGATTTCTTCCTCCATGATTGTGCTTGTGTAGGCTCGCCCTTGTAGATATTCTCGTAAGTATTCCGCCTCTGTCGGCAATGCGCATTTGTTAGGGGGATTTCCTCTCTGCATTTGGTTTTTCCATCGGTCCATCCATGCCGCTGTGAAGGTGTCCTTTTTTCGGAATTGCATCTCGAGACGTGCCACGTATAGCGTCAAGCATTTAGCCTGTACATTTGTGTGTCCCATTCCTCCTTTCGTGCGCACACTTTGGAGTGTGGAAGTTGCTACCTTAAAAATTTCTCCATTCCATATGAACCACCATACCGCCATCGCAATTTGTCGTGCCTGTTCCAATGGTAGTGGCAGTATTTGCGCACAGTACCATATTTTTGATAGTAGATATGCCTGCGTTATGAATACTCTTTGATGCAGGTTGAGGTCACGCCACTTCATCTCCTGCGCCCTTCCCCTGACAGTATTCGACAGTCGCGTCCACGTTCGTTCTATTGTATCTCCTATGTTTTCCCGTACATTGATTCCTAGGATCACCATCTCTTGTACATATGGTACGTCAAGTTCCATGTCGTCCTTCTTCCATTTCCCTATGGCTAGTGTCTTTGATTTTCTGTAATTTAGTCTTGCTCCTGTCGCACTCTCATATGTCTTTAAGTCCTCCTTCAATAGGGTGCAGTCCTCTCTTGTCGTCATAATGACTGTCACGTCATCCGCATATGCGACGCTGGTGACTTTTGTGTTGTGTGGTCCTATTGTTATTCCATGAAGATTTTCCGAAATGAGTACCAACAGCGGGTTCAGCGCCATTGCATATAGAGTCATACTTAGTGGACATCCCTGTCTCACCGATCTCTTTATGGGGATTAAGTCTGAGAAAAATCCGTTTATCATCAGCCTTGATTCTGCGTTTATATAGAGGGATTCCAACACATTCGTGAATTTGGTACCTATCCCATGCGCTAGTAATACTTCCTTTAAGTATGTGTGCTCGATCCTGTCAAAAGCAGATGCAAAATCTAGTGCTAGGAGACACAATCCATTCCGTCTCGTCTGTCCATATGCCACTACGTCCCGTATGCACGCTATCGCGTCAAGTATGGAAGTTCCCGGCACCGCGCAATGCTGACTTTTGTTTAGTATTTCCGGTGTTATTCTACTCAGGCGTGTTGCCAATATTCGCGCGTAAATCTTATAGTCGGCATTCATGAGCGTGATCGGTCTGTAGTCTGTGATCTTTTCCGGCTTGTTGGTCTTCGGTACACATACTATAATTCCCATGGCTTGTGCTTTTGTTATATATTCTTCTCGGAACATGTCATTGAAGACTTCTATCATTTCAGTCTTAATGATGTCCCATCCCCACCGGTAGAACTCGATGGGGATGCCATCAGTGCCTGGTGCTTTTCTTGCTGCACCTTTCCTAATAGCCTGTCGTATTTCCTCCTCCGTTATCCTATTCTCTAGATTACATTGTTGTGTTTGCGTTACTGTTGTCGGAACTCTTTCACATAGTCTCTCCACATCTTGCTTATCGCACAAAGTGGCCTTGAATCCTTCCCTTACTTTCTCCGTCATCGTCCGCATTATCTCTTCATGCTTGTCGAGTTTTCTGCCTCCCTCGTCCGTTATTTGTTGTATCGTCCTCCCTTGTCGTTTCCTCCTCGCCTTACATAAGTAATATAACGTCGCTCTTTCATTTTGTACCGGGCCTTGATCCTGTGCTTCCAAAATAATCCTTTGTGTTTTTATCCTTTGCAGGTCCATTATTTTGTCCTTAAAATATTGTAGTCGGGGTGTTATGTTTTGGTCCCTCCGTTTCTCTCGTATCAAATCGTAAATGCATTGGTAGTAGAAATGCTCCATTTGTCTCCCCTCTGCCGCTTGCGTCCTTCCTTCCTGTTTGAAAAAGTGTTGAGTCCGGATTTTTGCAAATTGATCCCAACATTCCAATTTGTTCCGGTAGTGTGGAATCCTCATCTTCCATTTTTCCCAACCACTTCTATATTTGTTACGCGTCTCTTCTTTCAGTAGCATGTTGTTGAGTGTCCATCGTCCTTTTCCATGACGGTGGTTCTGTGCAGTCAGTGTGAGTCGTACTAATACCGCACTGTGGTCTGTAAACGCTGCTACTCGCGTTTCTGCACTCGTTTTGCATTCCATCAGAGCTTTTGACAGGTATATTCGATCGATTCGAGTTGCTCCGGTACTCGTATAATGCGTGTATGTCGGCCCATCCCCCATTCCACTCCACGCGTCTGCCGCAGCAAAGTCCCTCACGAACTTTTCGAGCGCTTTGCTTATGTGCGCCTCTCCTGTGCAATCTGTCCTTGACAAGACACAATTAAAGTCACCTCCAAATATGAACCGTTCCGGCATTGCTCTAAATAAATATGGTACCTCATTGTTGTAAAACTCCTCCCTTTCTTTCCTACGAGCGGCCCCTGACGGCGCATATATATTGACGATGTATGTTTGATCTAATAACCCTGCTATGCCCCGTCCCGACGGCAACTTGTCTATTATGCTTAAATTTAACGGTTGTTTTATCAGTATTGCCGTTCCTCTTCCCTCCGTACCAATGTTAACATACGCAGTGTAACCAACGCAAGCTGAAAATTCCGCATGTGTTACCTCTTGTAAGAGCATTATGTCCACATCATTCAGTCTGCAATATTCGTGTAGCATTCTCATTTTCATCCATGATGTCATCCCTGCTATGTTCAGTGTCACTACCGTATAAGTTCTACTCATCACATGTTGTTCCCCTTCCCAAGCGTATTGTCTTCTACTATTTTTCCCCTCACTCCACTCCGGCTCCGTCGCACACTGCTCAGTCGTTGTTCTTCGGTTCTTGGTTTTTTGTTAGCCCGCAATCCCTGTGTCATCTTAACTTCCTCGACTTCCCGGTTTTCTAAAGGAGGAAACTCCTCCCGTGTTGTCATGCTGTTTCCGTTCTCTTGAGCTATGCCTTCTGTATTTCCATTGCTATTTGTTCCTTCCCTTCGTCCTGGTACCGATCGTTTCATCGTTCCTGATATATTCCCGTGCTTTCCTTTTTCTCCCTTAATTTTATCTATTTCCACTATAATGTCATTCGTGTTTTCCTCTACATCCATCTTTTCTTGCATTTCTATCTCTGCGGTCTTCGTTTTAGTTTCCGTTCCATCTGTGCCCTCTGTTGTATTCCCTCCTGTGTCTTCATTCTCGTGTTTCTCGGTCTGCCCTTTCCTGTCCGTCACATCTTCCCTCCCATTCTCCCTGCATTCCGTGTCTGTCCCTGCTCTATTCGTCGATCTCAGTCCATTCGTCCTCTCCGGTTTTGCCTGTGACCTACCTTCTTCCATGTCTATAAGTGTGGCCCATGCTGTTTGTTTGTTTACATTTTCTCGTCTCTCCGGTCGCTGTCGCACCGGGCACTGTTGTATCATATGCCCCGTCTCGTTACATGCATAGCAGGTCATAGGCTGCCCCTCATACGTGATTAGTGCCCTATGACCCCCTATCATCATATGCGAGGGGATATGTTTCTTCATGTCAATTTGTACCAGTAGTACTCCACTACATACTTTATAGTGGTATGCTTTGGACCACATCT
The DNA here is from genome assembly GCA_021186555.1 of Reticulitermes speratus. NCBI lineage: Eukaryota > Metazoa > Arthropoda > Insecta > Blattodea > Rhinotermitidae > Reticulitermes > Reticulitermes speratus. Next base: position 42,060,902 of record JAJKFL010000002.1, on the reverse strand, counting down.
CTTCACGAACGTCTCCAATCTTTCCATATGGTTCCATTGCGCGGTTAATTACCGCTCTTGGCAATTCCGGTGGCAAGTTTGCTATCCGTATTCTTCGTCCCCCTAGCCCTGCCATCTCAATTTTGACTTGGGAGATTATCCCCTCCTTATGTGTATAGGTCAGGGTCCCCTGTGTTCTTGTTATTATGTCTTCCAGTACATCTGTATGGCTTACCTTAAGGAAAACCTGTCGTTTTATTCCGTCAATTTGTATCATTCTTACCTCTGTTTCCGGTATCGCCAATTTTTCAAATATCCAGTCATGGATGTCCAATGCTGTTATCCTTGGGCTGTCCCGGTCAAATGAACACACCAATGTATTCTTTCTTTCGCACATTGTTGCTCTGGTTGATGACCACGTAAACAATCTAACTTTACTGATCCTCACCACTGCACCACACTTCTCTCCTCACTCGTCTTTCCGCGCACCTCTATACCGCTACTCGCTTCCCAAGCGTCCGTTCACCTCGGAACACTGAGGAACACTGTGCCTCAATTGCACAGACCAACTAATTAATGCCATGTAGCGTAATAATCGCTCTTTATTTTGAGAATCGTATTAAACCCATAAATAAATTATGTGGGCATTTCTTTTACTGTTACAGCGTATGGTACTTTAAGTTTTTTCTTTTATGGTGAAGGGCCCCGCAGCAGATGCTACGGACGCACCACAGCCTTAAGGCTTTTTGTGCAACCCTGTGATGAAGATGAGCAGTTTTTTTTTTTACCAAGTTTTACAATTAATGGAGCACCAGTGGAATAAAATTGACAGGGGAAAACCGACAACTCGGAGAAAAACCTGTCCCAGTGCCACTTTGTCCACCACAAATCTCACATGGACTGACCCGGGATCGAACCCGGGCCTCCGCAGTGAGAGGCCGGCGACTAACCGCCTGAGCCATGGCACGGCCTTACTTAAAGTTGCTACTATCACAGAAAGTTAAGCGAAAACTTCATAGGCTGCTACGAACGAACTGGATTGAAATGACGCTGAGTAGAATTCAGGGACAGTTTTCTGGTTCCCAAAAACAGGTAAATAATTGTAACAGCCCTTAATTGTTATCAAATAGATACTGAATTTAACCCTTTAAAGACGAAATGTATCTGTTTTATATAAGGACTCAATGCGTACCGCGCTGTAAACACTCTCCACGTCGGTTACAGAAAAGCAATTTGTTAACTTTATATTATATACACTGTGCATCTTATCACAGTCTTCATAACAACCAACAAATGCACTAGATAGAACATATACATAAATATATATAAAGCATATATATATACAAAGCGTATTAAAGACCACTACATAGGTTTCGACAACAAAGTGTCATCCTCAGGGAGTTCATCACAAAGGGATACAAGATCATCAAAACCCACAAATTCCACATTCATACTATCATACTATGATTGTAGCATTTGTATGTTTTGGGTTTTTAATGTTTGATCTTTTAACCGTATAACTTGATGTGATAAACACCCTGAGGATGACACTTTGTTGTCAAAACATATTTAGGGGTCCTTAATGTACATAATATACGTACCCCATCTAGTGCTTTTGTTGGTTGTTATGAAGACAATTTTTTTAACTTCGTATAAAAGCAAAAGTCGCTGTTTTTTCCTGACATGTATGCAAAACACACAACCGCAATGTGAGAAATAGAATGTTTGAATGTTAAATCTGATGATAAGTAAAGTAACAGCTTAAATAATTTTGAAATTGCTTACTTCGTGTATTTTTTAATCTAATTATTTTCTTTTACTAAACCAATGTATGTGCTCTTAGTTGGTTTAGTGCAAAATAGTATTGAAACCAGTTCAATCTTGCCTACTACAACCTCAGATGAATTCTATTGTTCGTGCCGTCATAATTAAACTTCTCTTTGGAGCCTGAAAGGCACAGTGGTTGTTGCACATGCCACACGCCTTAATGTTCACGAAAATTACATTATGTCCACACATTGTCCGTATTTATTTCGATATGATTCTCACAATACAAACAGATTATTTACCTAAACAACATTAAGTTCTGTCTTTGTAAAGGAAGGAGTGATTAAGATATGTTCAATAAACACCAACTAATGCACATAAACTTTTTTCACAATAGTTTATTATTAAAATTCCCATATACGTATTTCGGTGGATTAAACCACCATCTTCAGGGGGTCGTAAGATTAATATGCATAGACCTTACAGTTATTACATATGTGGTTATATTCTACATATACGAATATAACCACATATGTAATAACTGTAAGGTCTATGCAATTAATCTTACGACCCCCTGAAGATGGTGGTTTAATCCACCGAAATACGTATACGGGAATTTTAATAATAAACTATTGTGAAAAAAGTTTATGTGCATTAGTTGGTGTTTATTGAACATATCTTAATTGAAAATGCACGATAAATACAATTTTAAGAAGGAGTGATTGTTTACTGTGCAGTAGGAAACGAATTTTGGAACATTATTTAGACAAAACAGACGATTTAAAGAGTTAATACAAAGTAAAACGTCCTTTCGAGTGTATTTAATAAAACATTTCTGGTGGTAAAGCAACGACAGACAAATTTATCATCAAAAGTCAATATTAAAAATATTTTTATTGGGCCGTTGCTACTGAACATTTATTTTTTTTAAAACCTTTATTTTCTCCTTCCTTGTGTACATCAAACCAACCGGCATATTACATATAGATCATATAATTGTTCCACTAACCAACTGTTTCGGCATCCTATTCTCGGTACCTCCCCCCGACCTATACGTGTAATGCTTGACATCTAAGTAGCTGTAGTGAAAAATTTACTGAACATTTTTTTTTATATATATAAACAAGACAGCCGATCTAGTGCGAGCGCTCAGAGCAGCTTGTAAAGTTGTGAGTTGTAAAAGAGAAATACATAGCCACCACCCGCTGTAACAGCAAGTACATTTTTGCAGTAGCAAACATGAGATAATGACAGTTTTGTATGATGGGGCCAAGCAAAATTTTCCTAAAATGTTAAGGGTGAGAACCAAAGAAAAATTTAGAACTGTGCAATTGACAAGAGTCTAACCCTATGTTTGCCTTAATTTTATCAATATTTAGACACATGTTTCTATGTAAACACAACCTGTAGATTTACGAGGTTTGGAACATATGTACTTGAGAGTTCTCTGTATCTGCTGGTTTATTTTTAGGGTAATTTACATATAGTTGTATCGTAATAAACTTTTCTAAGCAAACCTTTTTTGAGGCCAACAAAGCAAAGTTACAGCTGCTACTCCTGACTTAATAGTACAAATATATGAGCTGTTCAGACAGTGAACACAGAGTATTGATGAGGCAGACATTGAGGGAGATAGCAGGAAGGCACTCTTAGGAGGAAGTGGGTCAGAGTCATCGGCAGTGTATCCTTGAAAAAGGAAATACAATACTGTAATGTAATACTAAAATATAATAATATAATCCCCTACATATTGATCATAATATAAACTCCAGCCAAATCTATGTAATGCTAATTATGCACTTCAGGGACCTTGCAGCAACTTTGGCACAAATCTTTCCGGTCAGCTAGTTAACGTTAATGAAAAAATTTAATTATAAACGTGAACGGCATCCAATACCATACTTCCATTCAGTCTCATAAGAATCGGGCACTGGCTTTATATATACAGGGTGATTTAAGAGGAAAGGCCAATATTTTGGGAGGTGATGTTAGCGGTTATTGTGAGAAAAGAAGTTCATACGAACATGTGTCTAATTCTGAATGGTTACAGAGATAGAAATCTTGATCTGCAAATAAACAAGCATTGCAACGGTAATAAATAAAGAGAAATTACTTACTGTTAATTTAATTTTAATTTAAGGTTTAAATGAAGAATTTTTTACACAGAAATAACAAATTTTTTACATTTGACAATAAAAGTTCGAAAATCTCACCGTCAATCTTCGCGTTTCTTTACGCGGGCAGCAGCAGCCAAAATGCGAGCGAGCAATTCTTCTCGTGTATCCACCTTTCTTTTTTAAGCTTTGCTCTTCATCCAACCTCACAAAGAAAAATCTAACGGAGTTAGGTCTGTAGATTCAAACAGCACTATCTCGGTAACCATTCAGAATTAGACACATGTTAATACGAACTTTTTTTTTTCTCACAATCCAGAATTGCCATGGCTAAAGCAACATTCAACAAGAAGAAGAATCTTTGCACCAGCAAACTGGACTTAAATTTAAGTAAGAAACTAGTAAAGTGCTACATTTGGAGCATAGCTTTGTATGGTGCTGAAACTTGGACACTTCGGAAAGTAGATCAAAACTATCTGGAAGTTTTGAAATGTGGTGCTGGAGAAGATGGAGAAGATCAGTTGGACCGATCGTGTGAGAAATGAAAAGTATTACAAGAGTGAAGGAGGAGAGAAATATCGTACATACAATAAAAAGAAGAAAGGCTAACTGGATTGGTCAATCTTGCGTAGGAACTGCCTTCTGAAACAGGTGATTGAAGGAAAGTTATAAGGAAGGATATAAATGACGGGAAGACGAGGGAGAAGAGTAAGCAGCTGCTGGATGACCTTAAGGAAAAGAGAAGATACCGGAAATTGAAAGAGGAAGCACTAGATCGCACCCTGTGGAGATCTCGCTTTGGAAGAGGCTACGGACCTGTCGTAAGACAGACTACAGAATGATGAATGAATGACCTACACTGTCACCTCCAAAAATATTGACCTTTCCTCCTGAATCACCCTGTATAAAACCTTTATGTGGTTTTCTATCCCTTCACACACACACACACGCACGCGAGCGCGCTTCTACCATAAGCCTCACTTTCCTAAGAACCGAGAAGTGCTTTGCGTTAAAAGGGTATTCACTTAATTGAAACACTTTGTATAGAAAACCAACACAAAGGACTCTTAATGGAGGACGGCATCATGTTAAGAATAAATCTACAGCACCTTACTACTATCACGTGAATAAACAACAAAGAAACGTCGACGTAAGACGTTGTTCGATTCTTTCCATTGCCATAACGCGAAAAATTGCTTTTGTTATGCATGTTACGTGTTGGCGTGGAACATGTCTGATGGCGTTTGGAAAAAATGATGATGAGAGCGGGAGGAATCATTGCATTGCGTAATTGTAATGTTACGACAATGCAGTCTCGAGTGCTCCACGTTTCCTTTAGTCCGAGCTGATGCGCTGTAGTCTGTGCCTGCCTTAGCAAACGCGGGGCCCTAATGCGATCCTTGTGGCGTGCCCCTAAAATTTTTTTGTGCAGAGTAAAAAAGTACTAAAGTTCTGGTATATTAACGTAAGTTACAAAATCTTTATAAAATCAGTCCGAGAGCTTTGTGTGGCATCACACTACGTATTTTTATAAATTACTAATGGGGGAATCCCCAGTGAGCGCGAGGCCCCCTTAAGCGCAGGGTCCGATTGCGTCAAATCGGTCCAGTCCGCCTAAGACCGGCCCTGGCTATGGTCAAGGTCGTTTGAACGCTGGGCACAGAATTCAGCTGAAGTGCGTATCTCTGTGTACGTGCGTGTATTTCAGGCATTACTGTACTTCTTGTTAGCCGTCTTCTTTATGTATTTTTGCGTAGGAAGTGAGAGGGAATATTCTGATTTCTTAACAATTGATCTTAGTAGTGTATATTCCGATATTATTCTACTGTTGTACATTGATATTCTAATACAGTGTTATGTACACAGTACGTATCAATGCAATGTGTATATCATACTACATACGCAATACTGCATTCCAAATTGCCGTAACCCTGGCAGTCCGGTCATGCCAAGGCTCAGGCGGTTAGTCGCCGACCTCTCACCGCGGAGGCCCGAGTTCGATCCCGGATCAGTCCATGTGGGATTCGTGGTGGACAAAGTGGTATTGAGACAGGTTTTTTCTCGAGTACTTCGGTTTTCTCCTGTCAATTTCATTCCACCGGTGCCCCATTACAAGGAAAATCGAAAAAGAAAATAACCATTTTCATCACAGGGTTGCACAATAAGCCCCAAGGCTGCGGTGCGTCTGTAGCATCTGCTGCGGGGCCCGTCACCACAGACACAAAAAAAAGTCCTGGTAGTCCAAGCTTTTCGGTAATTCGAGGTAACATCTGTCCCGTTGAGCTTGAAATATCAGATATTAGTCTACTTTGTTAAAAATCACATTTGGTATAGCAGGTCGTGAAAGAGTGTATTTTAACCACGTGAAACGTAAAATTTATAAAAATAATAAGCATATCTAATTTCCGCGTTATAAAATATATTTCAGAGAAATAATAGCTGTTTCAGATTATGTGTTATCCGTGAATATTAATGTTGCAAATAAACATGTCTCCGTCCATAGTCTTCCAGCGAGCAGCTTGCGATGCGGTCAAATGTGTGACAGCTACGTGGAAGACGCGGACGAAGACCGAAATGAGGCGAAGAATGAGCACTTCTGAATAACAGACTGCGTCTCCAGTCTTCTTTCTTCAATAGTGGAGCTGGAGGCAGCATTTCCACAAAACCATTGGTATATATATAGACAAGTGTATACGGTGTGATAGCTGGCAACACACCGTCGTGAGGTTTATGCACTGTATGGTCAAAATATAATTTCTTTCGTGTTAAAGCAGGAATGAATTAAAGGGTTAAATGAGTCATGTACTGATATCCACACTGTTCTGTAATTCTCAGAAACCAGTCTAAATTCAAGTTCTTCTCTTAGGAAGTGATTGTATTGTCATTAAACTTTCACTCACGCTGCGTTTTATATTTCAACTGTTAACCAGGACGGAGGGGTTTTAAATTTATGGCAGCCTGAAGTGCATTCACAACCGTACGGTGCACTGAGGACGGCAGCAGGTCCGTACAGTGTACCGAATTCGTCAATGAAGGGCTAAAGTAAAAACAACTCCCAACATAAAGAATGAAGTATTTATTTATTGGAAGTTTCGAAAACTGTCTGATATTTGTAATCAGAGGTCACAGGATATAGGCAAACAATATGATTTCTCTAAGCCGAAATCAGAGGATACAGCTAAAGGGCATTGTGCTTGTAAGCCGAGATCAAAGGATTCAGCCCGACACTATGTGTAAGCCGAGCTTAGAGGATATAGCCGAACATTAATATCAGGGTGTCCACTGCCCGTCAGTACCATGAACACGAACATTAATATCAGGGTGTCCACTGCCCGTCAGTACCATGAACACGAACATTAATATCAGGGTGTCCACTGCCCGTCAGTACCAGGAACACGAATGTAATATCAGGGTGTCCACTGCCCGTCAGTACCATGAACACGAACATAAATATCAGGGTGTCCACTGCCCGTCAGTACCATGAACACGAACATTAATATCAGGTGTCCACTGCCCGTCAGTACCATGAACACGAACATTAATATCAGGGTGTCCACTGCCCGTCAGTACCATGAACACGAACATTAATATCAGGGTGTCCACTGCCCGTCAGTATCATGAACACGAACATTAATATCAGGGTGTCCACTGCCCGTCAGTACCATGAACACGAACATTAATATCAGGGTGTCCACTGCCCGTCAGTACCATGAACACGAACATTAATATCAGGGTGTCCACTGCCCGTCAGTACCATGAACACGAACATTAATATCAGGGTGTCCACTGCCCGTCAGTATCATGAACACGAACATTAATATCAGGGTGTCCACTGCCCGTCAGTACCATGAACACGAACATTAATATCAGGGTGTCCACTGCCCGTCAGTATCATGAACACGAACATTAATATCAGGGTGTCCACTGCCCGTCAGTACCATGAACACGAACATTAATATCAGGGTGTCCACTGCCCGTCAGTATCATGAACACGAACATTAATATCAGGGTGTCCACTGCCCGTCAGTACCATGAACACGAACATTAATATCAGGGTGTCCACTGCCCGTCAGTACCATGAACACGAACATTAATATCAGGGTGTCCACTGCCCGTCAGTATCATGAACACGAACATTAATATCAGGGTGTCCACTGCCGTCAGTACCATGAACACGAACATTAATATCAGGGTGTCCACTGCCCGTCAGTATCATGAACACGAACATTAATATCAGGGTGTCCACTGCCCGTCAGTACCATGAACACGAACATTAATATCAGGGTGTCCACTGCCCGTCAGTACCATGAACACGAACATTAATATCAGGGTGTCCACTGCCCGTCAGTACCATGAACACAAACATTAATATCAGGGTGTCCACTGCCCGTCAGTATCATGAACACGAACATTAATATCAGGGTGTCCACTGCCCGTCAGTATCATGAACACGAACATTAATATCAGGGTGTCCACTGCCCGTCAGTATCATGAACACGAACATTAATATCAGGGTGTCCACTGCCCGTCAGTACCATGAACACGAACATTAATATCAGGGTGTCCACTGCCCGTCAGTACCATGAACACGAACATTAATATCAGGGTGTCCACTGCCCGTCAGTATCATGAACACGAACATTAATATCAGGGTGTCCACTGCCCGTCAGTATCATGAACACGAACATTAATATCAGGGTGTCCACTGCCCGTCAGTACCATGAACACGAACATTAATATCAGGGTGTCCACTGCCCGTCAGTATCATGAACACGAACATTAATATCAGGTTGTCCACTGCCCGTCAGTACCATGAACACGAACATTAATATCAGGGTGTCCACTGCCGTCAGTATCATGAACACGAACATTAATATCAGGGTGTCCACTGCCCGTCAGTACCATGAACACGAACATTAATATCAGGGTGTCCACTGCCCGTCAGTACCATGAACACGAACATTAATATCAGGGTGTCCACTGCCCGTCAGTATCATGAACACGAACATTAATATCAGGGTGTCCACTGCCCGTCAGTATCATGAACACGAACATTAATATCAGGGTGTCCACTGCCCGTCAGTACCATGAACACGAACATTAATATCAGGGTGTCCACTGCCCGTCAGTACCATGAACACGAACATTAATATCAGGGTGTCCACTGCCCGTCAGTATCATGAACACGAACATTAATATCAGGGTGTCCACTGCCCGTCAGTACCATGAACACGAACATTAATATCAGGGTGTCCACTGCCCGTCAGTATCATGAACACGAACATTAATATCAGGGTGTCCACTGCCGTCAGTACCATGAACACGAACATTAATATCAGGGTGTCCACTGCCCGTCAGTATCATGAACACGAACATTAATATCAGGGTGTCCACTGCCCGTCAGTACCATGAACACGAACATTAATATCAGGGTGTCCACTGCCCGTCAGTACCATGAACACGAACATTAATATCAGGGTGTCCACTGCCCGTCAGTACCATGAACACGAACATTAATATCAGGGTGTCCACTACCCGTCAGTATCATGAACACGAACATTAATATCAGGGTGTCCACTGCCCGTCAGTATCATGAACACGAACATTAATATCAGGGTGTCCACTGCCCGTCAGTATCATGAACACGAACATTAATATCAGGGTGTCCACTGCCCGTCAGTACCATGAACACGAACATTAATATCAGGGTGTCCACTGCCCGTCAGTACCATGAACACGAACATTAATATCAGGGTGTCCACTGCCCGTCAGTATCATGAACACGAACATTAATATCAGGGTGTCCACTGCCCGTCAGTACCATGAACACGAACATTAATATCAGGGTGTCCACTGCCCGTCAGTACCATGAACACGAACATTAATATCAGGGTGTCCACTGCCCGTCAGTATCATGAACACGAACATTAATATCAGGGTGTCCACTGCCCGTCAGTACCATGAACACGAACATTAATATCAGGGTGTCCACTACCCGTCAGTATCATGAACACGAACATTAATATCAGGGTGTCCACTACCCGTCAGTATCATGAACACGAACATTAATATCAGGGTGTCCACTGCCCGTCAGTACCATGAACACGAACATTAATATCAGGGTGTCCACTGCCCGTCAGTACCATGAACACGAACATTAATATCAGGGTGTCCACTGCCCGTCAGTACCATGAACACGAACATTAATATCAGGGTGTCCACTACCCGTCAGTACCATGAACACGAACATAAACGAAGCAACTTTATACTGATCCACATTTTTCTTATTTTATTTTGTCTCGCTTCGGCAAAACTCACAATGTTTTGGAAGATGGTTCTCTTTCCGCCACCAGGTACAAGTGTGGAACCAACAGTGTAGGTTCCACACCTGTACAGTGATACCTCGGCTAACGAAGATAATTCGTTCCGGAATCACATTCGTTAGCCGAAATCTTCTTTAGCCGAAACGTGAGCAACTTTCTGCTTCCCTTGGGTCTGTCGCTTACTTTTTTTTGGTTGGTGGGTCTCCCCTATGTGATGTGGTCAGCTCATTTCTTTGTCACACACATACAGACGGAAAAGATAAGCTCCTGGAATGGCCCGACCGTTCATGTTTGCTGCTTTATGTTAGCGCGAGCATCCACTAAAACATTCGTTAGCCGAATCCATATTCGTTAGCCGAGTCCGAAAAACAGCGAAAAAAATCTTCGTTAGCCGAAAACTTCGTTAGCAGGGTCACTCGTTAGCCGAGGTATCACTTTAATTGAGGACAAAAACTTGAAAATTAGTCGATTATTTTAACCCGAATGAGATTATGGAAAATCTAAAAGAAATCGTGTCGGTTTAGTTAGGCACGAACTTTTGAGAGTGAAATTTAATTTGGAACGTATCATATTTGGTCGACCCCAGCAAAACAAAGAGCTCGCACTTAAAGTGGGCTTTGTTATTTTGACTTCTGCAAAATCAAACCGCCACACAAAAGCTGCATTGTTACTCCTGAAGGCTTGTCTGTCTGGGGCGTGGTCATATTTTATCTGGAACACAAAAGACACCATTGAACCTAAGAGAGACTGCTTGCAGGTGGAATTAAAGCAGATTACAGCCCCTACATTAAAAAGTTGCCACTAGAGATAAAGGCCATGATGCATGAGTTGACTTTTGCAAAAAGCAAAGGGGCGAGAGGCCTTAGATACCAAGATGCAACAAATATTGGTTGTTAATACGCTGTGCCAAATACTTAAGTTACACAGTGTCAAAAAAAAACGACTACGAAATATGAGTTACAGTAAATATCTATTTACCACATGAATCTGAGTGCTTGTAGAGAAATTAAGAGTCGCTAAGCTGGTAACGAAATTCCCACTCCTGAGCCATTTAAATCCGTATGTATAAGAAGTAATTTTTACGATTGTGAATGGCAAAGTTACAGCCTACTGGCACATGACGCCAGGTGGTAGGTAATGTGAGTACTAACATTTCGAAGGAACCTGCTGTCTCAATATCCTACCCTGAAGATGGAGGTAGCAGGTTTACCCCGAAACCTTGGTACCTGACTATCAAATTACACGGTGTCATGTCCCAGAAGACCATAACCTTCAGATGAATCCAGTACAAACGGGCACACCCTATACTACATACGCATTGTCTTACCTTTAGATTTTTTACTAAAATTTTGTATATATTTCTAATGTCTTCCACTCTTGACACACGTTATTCTTTTCCGGCCTGTGTGACTATTCGTAAAATGAGATCTTCGATCTTCTGGGATTTAATGAGCGTAGATTGGTAGTTAGTAACCGACGTTTCGGGACAACCTCTTGGTCCCATCTTCAAGGGTCAAGCAGTCTTCTTGAACTGCTTGACCCTTGAAGATGTGACTTATAAGATTTCCCGAAACGTCGGTTACTAATCATCTACACTGCGTAAAATCCCAGAAGAGCGAAGAGTTCATTTACGCTTGGTGGAAGCCTAAAATCACGCATTTAGCAACATGTTAATTCAGTGATTTTGAAACTGTGGGCCGTGACCTCGAAAGTGGTGGCGAGCAGCTTGGAGTGGGTTGCAAAAGTTTTTACATTTTATCTCAGACGTGGCAGCCAAGGTCAGCATTTGAGTATTACTATGTTTACACGTAAGATTTAATCTGATTCCTTTAATTAGCAAAAGCACGCGGGTTATATTCCATTATTTGTAGGCTATTTAGAAAGTTACTAAAATCTCTCACATTCAGTAGGACTTTTCCAACGTTACACACGGCGTTTCGGAAGCTGCTTCCGTCCTCAGGTGATAAACAATTGATACTACGAAATATACTGAACGATTATAACATAACGTTGTGTGTTTTTTTTAATAAAGTGTGGTGAAGGGAAAAGTCTTGCTGAATGTGAGTGATCTTATTTACGTGAAACCACTGTCAAGAAATCACATGTTACAGTGTTTAGTACATTATTTTGAAATTAACTTTCTTAAACTCACAGGTCAGTTTATTTTACAAAATGTTTAGCTTTATCAGTTTACATCCGTCATTATGACAGAAACGTTGATAATGCTTTGTCATTTGCTTTAATCGAAGAACAATGTGTTTCTTGGATTGGGGGTTTAACACAATAGAAAGGGAAAAAACTCACATATCTGCAGAGAATATAAAGTAACACCTTCTAATAGAGTGTCAAGCTGTTATCAGATATTGGAAATTCGTTGACATTGACCACCGATTCCCGGTTTCGGCTTCCTTTATAACACAGGTATTCATACAACTACAGTGCCTTCGTTGGCGTGTCGTGTGGTACTGCAGTCCTTGGAATTCTTGCAGAAATTTAGAGTGTGGGTGAAATTCAGTATAGGATATTTATTCTTTCTTTGGAGTTTCTTATTTTTTTAAATGGAAAACGTTTTGTTGGGTTGTAATAAAGAGAAGGGTTAAAGATGACCAGTGTACTGGTACAGCTGATGAAATTAAGCCTAAGTCAAGAAAGTGTGATGAAAATTAGGAAACTTTGGCTTCGCAAGGTTCTTGTTACCGGAGAAAGATGGCCTCAGTGTGGTGTTTATCAGAAAAAGCTGTTTCATGAGATTATGAAGAAGGCAGAATAATACTATCTACTGAAAGAATTCGTGCAGACTTGACTGACAAATATCTAGAATTTTCTTTCAAAGAACAGATAAACAACGAGACATGAGTCTAGTAAAGCATAAAAACCGCAATTTAAAAATTACTTTTCCTTCCTAATAAAGTTGCATACCGTTTTGCATTCAAATAGACTAGGCGACGAATAGCACTAGGGTTTCCCACTTCATAACTTATGTCAGGCTTATGGATGAGGGTGAAATAAATTAGTATTTGCTGTAATGTAAAAAATTACAGGGACGGGAAAGATGAGGCCTATTCGTATTATTGATATATATATATATATGTATATATATATGTATATATATGTAGAAAGCAAATCTTTTATGCGTGATCAAGCTGTGTGGGGTGGCCGTACCATGGCTCAGGCGGTTAGTCGCCGGCCTCTCACCACGAAGGCCCGGGGTTCCGTCCCAGATCAAGTCCATGTGAGATTTGTGGTGGACAAAGTGGCACTGGGACAAGTTTTTCTCCGAGTTGTCAGTTTTCCCTTGTCGATTTCATTCCACTGGTGCTCCATTTATTGTAGAAATTGGTAAAAAACTGCTCATCCTCATCATCTTCATTGGGGTTGCACAAAAAGCCTTAAGGCTGTGGTGCGAGGGCCCTTCATCAAAAAAAAAAAAATAGCTGTGTGGGAATAGGCAATGACGGAACCCAATGTATGTGAGGCTCTCACAGAGACTTGAATCATTAATTCGCAGAAAACATCTTGGTGCTCTTTGGAAATACATTGTTATTCATAGACAAGTCTTTCCTTCTAAAGACTTTAGCCCAGCACTGGACACGTTTCTACAAACAGAAACGCCACGGACTATATCAAAGTCAGACGTGTCAAGGTAAGAATATTTGCTATTTGCTCCTAATCTGTTCTGAGACAAATTACAACTATGAGTAACTCAAGAGAGCAGAGCCTTCCTGATAAGCGCATAGTTTCTCAGCTGTCAAAGAAATCCTGTAGAAACTGAAGCATCATTGGGCTGCTTACCCACCAACACAGTCGAGTTCGAGTCGAGTCGGTCGAAATCGAATCAGACTCTAGAGTCCAGGGAGGTAGTGCACACCGACAGAGTCGAGTCCCATCAAGTCTGCTCGAATACAATAGGCCAAACTATATTGAAGTAATCCGTCTATAACAACTAAATCTTTAACTGTTTTCAAAATGCAGAATTCTGAAAACAATATAAACGTTTTGTTGTTATTGACGGATTACTTCAATAAGGTTTGAGTATTTTTACAAGGAGTTGTTTAGAGTAAATGTTATTCAGATTTTGAGTACTCTTTAAACAGTGCACAAGTAAAGAAATCTACAGCGATCGAAAATTTTAACCTGTTTCTTTTCCCACAATTATGTGGGAAGGAAGTTGCTTCGGAGGAGACGAAACACGTGGTACACCAGTAAACATCAAGAGACAGGAATTCGGAATACTTAGCCACTTATACCAGGAAATGGCTATCAGCTTCGATGGTCACAATAGGAGGCATCGTAGATTGCCTGGCTGTCCTTAACTAAAAACATTTAACTTTTATAAATTAATTTCTCAACGCAGAATAGAAGCCGGCACACCCGATCGACTGGAACTGAGTGAATAAAATGGAACATGCGGCACAAAGACTTCACTCGGAAGGCTCGAGGGCCTGAACTCGACTCTACTCTTGTGTACGCATTCTCCCGCGCGGCCATTGCAAGTAAGTCAAATCATTTCTGCCGAGTTTTGTGAGTCTGATTGGACTCGACTCATCTCTGTTGGTGGGTACGCACCCTTTGCCTGCTTTAGAGCAGCCTGTCGCCGGACCGTTGCTAATTCAGTTCAAAGATCTTGTAAGATCTGATCTTCTCAAAACGGCGACCATGAAAAAGACTGTCTTCTGAAATATGACGCCCTGTAGTCTGGTACAAATTTGCCGGATTTTTGGAGAAACCTATTGCCTCCATTTTCACGATACTGCCTTCTACTCTGAGGACAGTAACAGCGTCATCCGAAACGTCCGTTATTTTCTGCCAGACTACATGGTATCACATCCCAGAAAACAGTGTTCTTCACGGCTGAATCTAATCAATACATCACATTCTATTTCCCTAAGACTCATTCTAATAACTTTACATCTACACTCGTTCCGCCAAATCCTCTCTTCCTTTCAGATTTTATGAACAACATTTTTTACGCATTTCTGATTTATTCATGTGTGTCACAAGCCCCATTATATATTCTTTTATTATTACCGTAACATCTGTCGAAGAGTACAAAATACGAAACTTCCCATTGTGCTGTTTTTCTCCACGTATTACGTAAAGTCTTATATTAGATATGGCCGCCTCTTTCCACATCCCACATAATTCCATTGGCAGCATTTCGACGCTCTAGAGCCCATAGTCTGACATACTGACAGTGTCATTACATGAATTACGAATAAACAAATAACACATAACCACAAGCTGTCAGGGCTTTGTGGAGGTTTGTACAGTGGACGAAGATTACGTTGAGTGCTACCCACTGCGTGAGACCTATATATATACAGCGTGTTTCATAAGTCCATCCGGGATTTAGAGGCTTGGCCGTGCAGTAGCAAACCCACAATAAGAGATAAAAGTATGCCAACGGATAGAGGAAATGTAAAAGTTTTTCGTGATAGATGCGATGGCGTGGATACCCGTTTCTCGTTAGGAGCAGTGGTGTGCAAACATGGCGTTTTCAGGTGAACAGAAAGCTTTTTGTGTCTGCAATTTGCTAAAACCCAGTCAATTGTAACAGTGCAACGTGGTTTTCGAACCAAGTATCGTACAGAACCACCAACAGACAAAACAGTAAGAGACTGGTATAGAAAATTCGAGGAAACTGGCTGTTTGTGTGTCGCAAAACCATCGACGTTCGTATGTTGGAACGTGTGTGGCAGGAGCTAGATTACAGGATTGACGTCTGTCGAGTCACCAAAGGGGGACATATTGAACATTTGTAAGGTAGGTTCAAAACTTGGATATGTACTCTTTTCACTGACATGCTCTCATCCCCCGTGTGTGATTTGACTCCTGAGCTACAGACCTCCGAAATCCCGGAGGGATTCATGAAACACTCCTGTATATATTGCTTTTAAGAAATGGTGTTTTATGATAAAAGTTCTATTCTACAAAGATTGTGCTGAAAATGTCGAGAGGAGGTTATTTATTTTTGTATGAAATATTCTTTGCAACAGAAAAAAAAGTGCTTGCTTCGAAGAAACTGAGTGAATCCAATTTTCCGAATATGCAGGAACGATTGGAGAGCCATGAGCGAAGGTACAGGAAACGCGATATTGTACAGGGGAAGAGACAGGGTACAGGCATAAAGCAGAAGATGAATTAAGCATTACAGGAACTAGGATATATTTTCGATATGCATTTTCAATAAGTTTGTATAATATAGCCTAATTACTTTAAGATTCGGTCTCTCAAAGGGACTCACTTTATACAGCCCCTTCATAAATTGTCTAAACGTAAGATTTTGCCCTTAAAGTCCGAAATTCCTATAAATAATATATAAATTTGATTTCAGGCTTCCTCGCCGATGTTGATGAGATCTTCGCTCTTCTGGGATATTACGCGGCGTCGTGTGGTAATTGTTTACCGACGTTTCGGGACCGATACGATGTCCCGAAACGTCGGTAAACAATTACAGCACGACGCCGCGTAATATCCCAGAAGAGCGCAGAACTCAATATATAAACCAGTTTCGTATCTCACATTGGTCACACCAGTGTCTCCGTCATGAAAACCAATCAGCAAATGTTCTTCAGGAATGTAACGACATTTTGCTGTTGAGAATCAGAGGAAAGACATAAATATATTGTGTGGGAAAAATGCAGTTCCTTTATGTTAAGGCAGGCGGTACATGTGTCTAGGAATGTACTTTAAAGAGTTAATGTATATAAGGTGGATCTTGGCTCTGAACCCATCACGTATTAGTTGTCCTACGTATGCGAGACTCCACTTATTCATAAATACAGAAGACACAGAAACTGAGCAAGCACGAGTCCAGTTTTGAGTAACTAATATTTCAAAGGATTCTCAGTTTTACATAATGGATTTTTATAAAAGTCTGTAAGAAAAGAATCTGGGACAGAAAGGTGTAGATGGGAAGATAATATTAAAGCGGAACTTTAAGGAAAAGGATGTGACGTCTAGGACTACATTCATCTTGTTCAGGATACGTTTCAGTAAGCAATATTGTGCAGACAGAAACGACAATTAAAGTTCCATATAGTACAGGGAATTCCTTAACTAACTGAGCGACCATCCGGATGTTTCAGCTCCAAAAGGACTTAAAATATGTGTGCCGAGTGTCCATTTTGAAAGTTTCAAGTTATTCTATTACTTTTATGTGAACATACTTCGTATGCCTGTAATCAAACAAAAGCGCCTGCAAACTTAACATCGTCATATTTTTTATATTTTATTTGTGTGGTGTGCTAAGCGGTTGCAAATCTTTTGGAGAAATATCTTTACGATAGAACCCCGAAAGTTTTGGAAAGTGTAAGGTGATGATAGGCACATTTTTGTTTCATTCCTCATAACTTTTTTTTTGTGAAGGGCCCCGCAGCAGGTGCTACGGACGCACTGCAGCCTTGAGGCTTATTGTGCAACCCTGTGATAAAGATGATTAGTTTTTTCGTTTTTCCGAGTAATGGAGCAACTGTGGAATGAAATTGACAGGGGAAAACTGAAGTACTCGGGGAAAAACCTGTCCCACTGCCACTCTGTCCACCATAAATACCACAATTCCCAATGACCCGGTATCGAACCCGGGTCTCCGCGGTGGGAGGCTAGCGACTAACCGCCTGAGCCATGGCACGGTCACTTACTCATAACTTGGTTCTTCCCAAGCTTCTCTGTAAAAACATGTGAAGACGGAGCAGCATCTTCCTCCGAATCGCTAACATAAAGGACAGCAGCAACGTGAATCTACATGGAATTTCAATAAAAGTCTGCCCCTGTATTTGCGCGTATTTTGACGACAGGCATGAAACATTATCCTCTGTAGTACGCCAGGCAAAGGTCAGAATCCTCGCTGCAAGAAATGACTCACGTAACCGATAACTTACAGGTCTGGCCACAGCTATAAGCAAACACACTGGAACACACAGCTGCAGACGCTAGAGACCTTTACATGCAGCCGAGCAGTCAGCCAGCCATCTATAGGGTAACGGTGCTAAAGCGGCAAGTGCGTAAGTTAAGCTGGTCTCTGGTGCGAGGTTAAGAATATTTGGAGCTATACTGCACTTCCGTTACGTCTTTATGACAATGGATTAAATTAATCCAAAAAGTAACTGTGCACTTTGCCCTGAAAAGTTACGTAAATATAAGATACAATGTCACTTTAACTTTAAAACTCTAAGTTTCCAATGGGCAGATAGACACTGCAGCTCTCTTTCCTAATAATTGCCACGTGTATGATCCACGATCAGTGCATTAATCGAATATATGTGCAATAATGGTACCAATAAATGTGCTCATGTATATTAAAATTATTTTATACATATAATAAACTCCTACATGTTTCGGCCAACTATGTGGCCATCTTCAGGGATATAGTTGGCCGAAACATATAGGAGTTCATTGTACGTACAAACTAATTTTAATATACACATGTACATTTATTGGTACCATTCTTGTACATAAATTGTCACGTGCTTTATTCGAACTTCTGAGTATATGAGAAAATTCACTGGAGACAAACATACAGAGCAATGAATTGTAATTTTGTGCACCCACTTTCGGGCAAGTCCGCTTGCTTTCAACGCCATAACGTACCCAAAATGCCATTTTGCTTATCACTGCAATGCAGAATAAACTATTAATGTACAGACAGGTAACAGATTTTTCGAAAGTGTCGCAGAGTTGAAGTATTTGGTAATGACATTACAACATTACAAGTACAGTCACAAAGAAATTGAGAGAAGTTATGTAATTCGATGTTTTCAGTGCGCTGGGCATGTATATTGCTGTAATCTAAATTACGACACTATGTTATGACACTGTGTAATCTAGTATGTGGGTAGCAACTTACCCCATCCTCAGGGCGAAAGACATTAACTTTACACTGAACATTTTTAGGCGCCTTCGCAAAATTGAGAAAAGCGACTATTAGCTTCTTTGTCACGTCTTCTGTCCGTCTGTCCGCTCCCACTGGAAAGATTTTCATGAAATTTGATATTTGAGTATTTTTCGAAAAACTGTCGAGAAAACTCAAGTTTCATCAAAATCTGACTAGAATAACCTGTAGTTTACAAGATACCTATGTACATTTATGATAATATTTCGCTGAATTCTTCTTAGAATAAGAAATGTTTCAGACAAGAATTGTAGAAAAAATCAAAACATACATTTTATATTCAAAAACTTTTTTTCCGAAATTTGTGCCGTTTATGAGATAACGTAAAAAATATGGCAGAGCCGGATAGACCACGGAAGAAAATATAAAACGGCGCATGCGCTTTGTATGCTGGATAACTAAGGCTACAAACACACACTCAAAATATGTAATACTCATTGCTCTGCCACGGCAACAATGGTTACCCGAATACGCCTCAAATTTGCGTTTACAGCACATTGCCTGTCTTGTATCTCACCTTTGTGCTTGTTCCGGTTTAATGTGCAGTGTGCGTTTAAATGTCTTATTAGTTTAGTGCCATTAAGATTAAGTATCCAATCGAAGGATCAACTTAGGATTCCCACAAAGCCACATCATCCTGTTACACCCCACTACTACCCCAAGTCCAAAGTACGTGAACATCAGTAGAGAGCCTGGAGGGTTGGTCAACACAGCCTGCTTGTGGTTCCTGCTTCTTTATACGATATCTATATTTTCTGCTTGATATTCAAAAATTCTTTTATGGGGCACAGTGTTCATTACCGTGTTAAAACTGCCTGTTAGAGGACCTTATCATGAGCCAGAAGAATGCAGTCCACATCTCCATTGACAAGTTCTTTAAGAAAGTATTTTAATATTACACTTATATCTAAGCCTAGGTCCAGAGGCTGTGGATTCATCTTAAAATAAGCAGGTAAAAGCAAAATCAAAGCAACTAGGGGGCCTAATTTTTACATTTAATATCAGTGGCCTCAATTTTTATATTTATTGAAGACTGCATTGCTCTATCTGTTCTGGTATTATAATGAAGTTAATGCATTTTCAAGTAACACGCACCAGTAAAGTTCCAGTTGTGATTTATTTCTGTCCCATTAAGTTTCATCCAACAAAACATCTTCTACTTCTTTCGCGGGGTCCGTGGCAGGCGCCCCCTTCCCCTGCTCTGAGGAGGACACGCCTACATCTCTTAGCGGTCTCTTTCTTTGTGGCTTCAAACTAAACGTGTATATGAATTTAGGGTTTTCGGTGGTAGGTTTTATGCTATATGTTCCGCCAATCTCAACACCGTAATAATACCTGGTGAGCAGCTAACAGTTCCGCAACTCCTCTCCTGTATCCACATATTCCACACCAAATATAATTTGGTTGCAGAAGCGGAGTTTCAACAAACAATTCATAATCACTGCTCTGTAAGAAGCACAGGCGTGTGACACGTGTCAAAGGTAATAGTGTTAGCGGACATCACGTAACGTCACACACACACCGGTGTTACTCTTGAAATGTGAACATTGTTGCCAGCGCCACGAGAGTATTAAAGTTAGTAGGGCGGTTTTTGTAAAGATTTAATTAATATTTGCACATAGTTTAGGAATTTGCTTCGTTCAAGCCACTGACACACGCTACGGTGTAGAGTGGGCCATAGTTGTACTAAAGCTACCAAAAGGTAAAAATTAGACATACAGGTAAAGGTAAAGGTCACCATAGAACAAGCCATGAATGCCCAGAGAGGGAGTAGAGGTACAGATCAATACTTTCTTTAACCTCTGCGCTAACAGTCAAACATATATACACTATGTAGCTCAGAATAAAGTCAGTCAATATTGAATGGGGAAGTATGTGGAAAGGACACAGTCGTGACCTAATGTGAGGTGTTATCCCGGCGTTTGCCTGGAGGGCTGAGGAGAATTGTGGAAGACTTCACTAAGGATAACCATTGTCTTGGCCAAAACTCGCAGTTGGCGGCTTCAGAATAACGGTCACAAATGTTACGTACGATGTCAGCTTGCTCTGTCACTCTCGATAACGGTCACAAATGTTACATACGAAGTCAACTTCCTCTGTCACTCTCGATAACGGTCACAAATGTTACATACGAAGTCAACTTGCTCTGTCACTCTCGATAACGGTCACAAATGTTACATACGAAGTCAACTTGCTCTGTTACTCTCGATAACGGTCACAAATGTTACATACGAAGTCAACTTGCTCTGTTACTCTCGATAACGGTCACAAATGTTACATACGAAGTCAACTTGCTCTGTTACTGTCGATAAGAGTCACAAATGTTACATACGAAGTCAAGTTGCTCTGTCACTCTCGATAACGGTCACAAATGTTACATACGAAGTCAACTTGCTCTGTCACTCTCGATAACGTCACAAATGTTACATACGAAGTCAACTTGCTCTGTTACTCTCGATAAGAGTCACAAATGTTACATACGAAGTCAAGTTGCTCTATCACTCTCGATAACGGTCACAAATGTTACATACGAAGTCAACTTGCTCTGTTACTGTCGATAACGGTCACAAATGTTACATACGAAGTCAACTTGCTCTGTCACTCTCGATAACGTCACAAATGTTACATACGAAGTCAACTTGCTCTGTTACTGTCGATAACGGTCACAAATGTTACATACGAAGTCAACTTGCTCTGTCACTCTCGATAACGGTCACAAATGTTACATACGAAGTCAACTTGCTCTGTTACTCTCGATAACGGTCACAAATGTTACATACGAAGTCAACTTGCTCTGTTACTGTCGATAACGGTCACAAATGTTACATACGAAGTCAACTTGCTCTGTCACTCTCGATAACGGTCACAAATGTTACATACGAAGTCAACTTGCTCTGTTACTCTCGATAACGGTCACAAATGTTACATACGAAGTCAACTTGCTCTGTTACTGTCGATAACGGTCACAAATGTTACATACGAAGTCAACTTGCTCTGTTACTCTCGATAACGTCACAAATGTTACATACGAAGTCAACTTGCTCTGTTACTCTCGATAAGAGTCACAAATGTTACATACGAAGTCAACTTGCTCTGTCACTCTCGATAACGGTCACAAATGTTACATACGAAGTCAACTTGCTCTGTCACTCTCGATAACGTCACAAATGTTACATACGAAGTCAACTTGCTCTGTTACTCTCGATAACGTCACAAATGTTACATACGAAGTCAACTTGCTCTGTTACTCTCGATAAGAGTCACAAATGTTACATACGAAGACAAGTTGCTCTGTCACTCTCGATAACGGTCACAAATGTTACATACGAAGTCAACTTGCTCTGTCACTCTCGATAACGTCACAAATGTTACATACGAAGTCAACTTGCTCTGTTACTCTCGATAACGTCACAAATGTTACATACGAAGTCAAGTTGCTCTGTCACTCTCGATAACGGTCACAAATGTTACATACGAAGTCAACTTGCTCTGTCACTCTCGATAACGTCACAAATGTTACATACGAAGTCAACTTGCTCTGTCACTCTCGATAACGTCACAAATGTTACATACGAAGTCAACTTGCTCTGTTACTCTCGATAACGTCACAAATGTTACATACGAAGTCAAGTTGCTCTGTCACTCTCGATAACGGTCACAAATGTTACATACGAAGTCAACTTGCTCTGTTACTCTCCATAACGTTCACAAATGTTACATACGAAGTCAACTTGCTCTGTCACTCTCGATAACGTCACAAATGTTACATACGAAGTCAACTTGCTCTGTTACTCTCGATAACGTCACAAATGTTACATACGAAGTCAAGTTGCTCTGTCACTCTCGATAACGGTCACAAATGTTACATACGAAGTCAACTTGCTCTGTCACTCTCGATAACGTCACAAATGTTACATACGAAGTCAACTTGCTCTGTCACTCTCGATAACGTCACAAATGTTACATACGAAGTCAACTTGCTCTGTTACTCTCCATAACGTTCACAAATGTTACATACGAAGTCAACTTGCTCTGTCACTCTCGATAACGTCACAAATGTTACATACGAAGTCAACTTGCTCTGTTACTCTCGATAACACATACTGCTGTATTTTTCTTTTCTGTGGTGCAACAGCCCAACTCGGACCTAGGCTGCCTCATTGTTGAGGTTTCGAAATCCTACACAATTAGACACACACACCCGGTAGGACTCTTCAGAACGAGTGATCAGCCCGTCAGAGAGGCCGCTACTACCTACACAACATACAACAAACACAACAGAGGATCTTCCATGCCCTGAGCTGGATTCGAACCCGCAATACCAGCAAACTGACAGCGGCTAACCTAAGCCGTAGAACGCGCGGCCACCGGGATCGGCGACTGCTGTACTTATTTATAACAAAACCTAACTCTAAGGCGACTCATTAAAAGAACATTGTTGGCGGGATTTTAGTGGACTTCTTTTTGGACCGGATTAGTTGACAATGAGAATGCTAGCTCTCATTTGGGTGGTTCGAAGCCATCATTAGGTAACATAACAAGCGACAAGCTTAGGATATTTTTACACAGCCTTACTGTCATGAAACTCGCAAAATGGTTTCCATTCAAGGAAATGTCACGGCAGGACTTAAGTTCATTGCTCGAGAAAACTGTAAGGTTAGAATTTCCCCTGTGAACAACTGACAATGGAACTAACAGTGCAGCTTGTTTAATTCCTAAAGTTAATCTTGACTAGTTGAAACACTCTGTTGTTACATACGCTTCTGAAACCTGGGTAAGTAAAGTAAGTAAAGTTTTCCCTATAACAGGCCATGAAGGCCCAAAGGGGGAGTAGAGGTATAGCTCTACTCATTCTTGACCCCGGCACTAGTTGGGGGTGGGTGGTCAGCACCACGCCCGGCCGCTTTACCCCGGGAAAGACCCGGTACCCATTGTATAGGAGGCTGGGTGGGCCCCAGGGCCGGTCTGGACGTATGCGAAAAATCTCGCCCCCACCGGGATTCGATCCCCGGACCGTCCAGCCCGTAGCGAGTCGCTGTACCGACTACGCTATCCCGGCCCCCTCTGAAACCTGGGTACTAAAAGAAAACATTATACAAAAATCACTAAGATTTTAAAGAAAGATTTTAAGGAAAATCTATGGCCCAGTTAAAAGCCCGGATGCATCATGGAGATTACGAAATAATGTGGAATTAGATATGATAATTAGAAAGCAAAATATTGTACGACAAATAAAAGCGAAGAGACTTGGATGGTTCTGGCATGTACAAAGAATGGAAGAACATCGAATAGCTAGAAAGATAATCAACTGGATGCCAACGTTATTAAACAGGCCAAAAGAAAGACCTAAAGAGAGATGGTAGGGTAGTGTATGCGGAGATCTAAAAATTGTGGGTGTGCTGGATTGGAAAAAGAGTGTTTTTGATAGAAAATATTGGCAAGGAATACTTGAGCAAGCCAAAAAAAAAAACATCCAGGGTTGTACAGCTTAATAAGAAAAAGAAAGAAGTTGAAACGCTCATAAATTACCAGACGGCGCAACAGCCATTGCCTGATACTAGTAAACCTCGATCCCTTGGCGCCATAATTTTCTTGTAAGGACCAATGATAGTGCGACACTCTCTTCCGCGTGGATGCTTAACAAGACAGGCAATGTACTTACAAGATAAAATTGAGGTGCTTTCGTGTAACCATTGTTGCCGTGTAACAGCAATAAGTATGCAATAATATGATTGTGTGTCTGCATGCTTACCTTAGTTATCCGGCGTGCACATAGCATCATGTCATTTGTGGCCTGTCTGGCCCTACCATATTTTTCCACATTATTTCATAAAGGGCACAAGTTTCAGAAAAAACCTATTGGACGTAAAATGCGTATTTTGGTTTTCTCTACAACGTTTATCTGAAACATTTTAAATTCTAAGAAAAATTCGGCGAAATATTATCATAAAAGTACATAGATCCTCATATAAAATACCCGTTATTATTGCCAGATTTTAATAAAAGTTCCATTTTCTCGACAGACTTTCGAAAAACCCTCAAATATAAATCTCATGAACACGTGTCCTGTGGGACCCGAGTTGATCCATGCGGGCACACAGAGACGGATATGACGAAGCTAATATTCGCGTTTTGCGATTTTGCGAACGCGCCTAAAAATGATGTGACGAAGGAACAGATCAGAATCCGTCAGATATATGTGAAAATCACAGTGTGTTCTTCTCACGAGAATCTAAAAACAGGGAGATGCTTATGGACATATATAGAAGGCAGAGGGAATTTAGATGTTCTAACAGTCACATCTGAAAGGCAAAATTACGAGTATAAAGTCATTCTTATGAATTACTCCCTATACCCAAAGCGTTTAGCCGGACTTTAGTAGTAATATTATAAGAAATTTATTTCCCATAAACACTACAATTGACCAGATTTAATAAAGGCCCGCCGTAACCTGAAGAGGGTTCGCTCATCGAAAAGGCTAGACCGAAACTACAAGGCTATCTGAGATGTGAGCGTGAGTAAGAGGATTTGACAGTTTGGAGGGGATTCAGCTGACTAAGCGTCTAGTAGCGGGCTGTTCTGAAACTGTAACAATTCTTTGGATACCATGGTAATTGTGGCATACTTCCTGCCTAGGTCAGCAAATGGTAGAATGTGAAGAACTTTGCTTCTGGAAATTCGCCAATTCTCCTGCCCTGATTTGACAAGTGATCATGGCGTTATAAAATGCTGAGATGTCCTACATGTTACTTTGCAGTTTCCCTTAAAAGAAACCACCCAGTTTTTCTACTTTTAATATATTTTCGTTAAAATTAGTGTCTCTGGTGTGCATGGAAGAATAACGCTCAAACACTATTAATCACTTCCGATTTGCTGACAGATCTTCAATATTCATTCAAGGTCAGAGCTGTGATGTGTCCTCTGGCCAGGTAAGAATGCAAATATTTGCAATCTGTAAATAAATATACGACGCGCACAAAGTCCAATTGCTGCGGACTCTCCTGTACAGTTCTGATGTAGCTTAAAAACGTCGGTAGCAATTTGCGTGTCACAGCGGGAAACCGAGTGTCTGTCCCGGAGTAAGTAATATTATGTATACTCTTATAGATTATAGAGGGTGTTTCAGGAGGTATGTGCCATTCTTCGGGAGAACGTTCCTTAGGTTATTGCATTGATATAACAAAGTGGTTTCACTGCAGGACGGTCTTGTGTTGACATCTTCACGATTAAACAAGTAATTGAAAAACAAAGAGCCAGGAACAGAGATACACATTTAATCTTTATAGACTTGTAAAAAGCATACGATACAGTGCCTCTCAAAAATCTATATCACATTCTGGATCGGAGTGATATTGACGGAAAATATGTAGCTGCAATAAGGAGAATGTATAAGGACCTGGAAACAAGAATCAAGGTGGGAAAAAGACTGTCTGCAGTCGTAAGACCAACGAAAGGTCTGAGACAGGGCTGTTGTTGGTCACCAACGTTGTTTGACATATATGTTAACGATATACTGACGGAATGGCAGAACAATTGTAGTGCAATGGGTCTCAACATCAATGAAACATTTCTTCACACTTTACTATTCGCAGATGACCAAAGTTTGATAGCAGCCGACGAATGTGATACAGAATACATGATGCGAAAAATGCTGAAACTTATGACAGAGCCGGTCTGAAAGTGAACTTCGCCAAAACGAAATATCTACTTGTGGGGGATCGACAGAACAACAACTTGGTAATAAATGTTCAGGTCATCGAGGTTTGCGACGGTTACAAATACTTAGGAGTTACTATTTCGGGTAAAGGATCCAGTAGAAAAGAATTATCAAATAGGATTGTCAAGCTAAGCAAGCAAGAAATAAATTAAATTCCATCCTACGTGCAAACAACATCAAGAAACAGACTAAGAAAAGAATATACAAGACAATAGTAGAAAGCATATTGCTACACGGATCGGAGGTTTGGGAAATAACGAAGAGGGACAAACAAAGGCTGGAAGCTGTAGAAATGGACTTTACGTGAAGAAGCTGTAGGGTATCAAGACTGCAAAGGATCACCAATGAAGAAATAAAGAGAAGAATGAATAGGGAAAAAAATGTGATAGAAAAAATGTAAGAACGATGATTGAAGTGGCACGGGCATGTTAGAAGAATGGGAGATCATCGCTGGTCAAAGATACTTCAGTGGCACCCACCTGTACACGAAAAAGAGGTAGACCCCCAGAAGACTGGACGAAGCAAGTCGAAAATGACGTGCATAGAAGGGATCTAGAAGATAACCAATGGCAAAATAGAGAGGTATGGAGAAGAGGATGCGAGAGACGGCAGAGAGAGCTGTAATACACTCGCAAAAAAATATATATATATGTATAGCCATAAATACCTGTATCGGAACTTGAAATTTACGCAGCAGATGGCGAGATAAGTTTAAAGAATGAAAACAGTTACTGTTACATATATTGGTTACCAAATACACATTAAAACGAGGACTTCGTATTTCCGGTAATGTTAACACCTGTACTTAAGTAATTAAGTCTAACATCTGAGTGATGTAAATACATTAAGTAAGAAAAACTCGCACTAGTTTCATAAAAATTGTCTTTATGTTTTCAAGTACGTACTTCACATAGCACACTCGCCTAGGTATGTCTTGTCTTGGTTATCGTCTCAAAAGTGGACCTGCGCAGTTTACGGATAACACGTCATGTTAAACAGGAAGAATACCATGTTCTTGTTACGACATTATCTCCCCAAGAGTTCAACTTTTTTTAGGAGGGTCCCGCAGCAGACGCTACGGACGCACCGCAGCCATAAGGCTTATTGTGCAACCCTTGGATGAAGATGAAGAGAAGGATGATCATTGTATAAAGTCTTATTCCGACAAATGTACACTTTATTATCTCTATTTAATACATATTTATGTCAATAAATAGTCAACATGTTTCGAACTGTATCAGTTCATCTTCAGGACTCACTCTCATTACACCAGCTATGTAGTACTCGTCAAAATCGATAAAATAGATAAAATGTCGTCAACCATGCAGAGTATGTGGTCACTGTATCTGATACATCATCCACAAACAAATAGTGAGCACGTAACATCAGATACAGTGACCACATACTCTGCATGGTTGACGACATTTTATCTATTTTATCGATTTTAACGAGTACCATATAGCTGGTGTAACGAGAGTGAGACCTGAAGATGAACTGATACAGTCGAAACATGTTGACTATTTATTGACATAAATATGTATTAAATAGGAGATAATAAATTGTACATTTGTCGGAATGAGACTTTATAGAATAATAAAAAATGTACGGTGCAGATAACATAAAGAAAAATGGTGTTTTTTTCACTTTTCTAAGTACTGGAGTACCGGTGGAATGAAATTGACAGGGGAAAAAACCGAAGTACTCGGGAAAAAGCCTGTCCCAGTGTCACTTTGTCTACCACAAATCTCACATGGGCCCCTTCGGATATAGGTATGTTTGCTTACGTCGATGTAAATTAACTTCAGAAAAGTTATCCTGAAATACGACAGTTTCCTTTCAAACGTCCTGTTATTATATATATATAATATAACCTACATGAATTTTTATAAAGCATGAATTCTGCTCCTGCAGTGTATTTACGTGTTTAGTACAATTCTTACCATAAACAGGAATTATTTCTCTAAACAAAATTAGCTGCTCTTTGTAATGAAGGAGAACTGCGTTTCTTGTGAGGTACACATTGAATATTTTAATGACATTTAGGTACACTTCACGCTTCAAACTTTTATCGCTGCACTGGAGTCAAGGCTAAGAAATAAAATTATGAATACGTTGATAACAATTTTGTATATATTTAAGACACAGCATAATAATTCACACGCTTATGTCCCAAAACGTAAAAGTATAGGTATATGACTTTTATTGGATGTGTGACATAACTAACAAGAAAGAAAATCTCACAGCTTTCTGCATAGCACAGATTGGTACATAACCTCCACAGGGCCAAAGAAGGAACACCGAATCCTGTGTAAATTTTGTCCGTCTTTGGCTTGTGGCTGGTGGTTCAAAACGTGAGGCAGGAGTCAGCGTGAGAAAAAGGTGAAATGTCACATTCATGAGAATTAAATTTTTTGTATGAAATCACGAAACTTCTTACTGGCAGTGATGTCTTTATACTCGGTGATAAGGGCAGACTGTGTACCATGAAGGAAAAGGCGATGCACGGGTAGAAGTAACATGGCAAAGAAGTCGAGTCCTCAGTACCATTAGACATCAACAGGATAGATTTATTTTTAATTCCTCTGATATTTTCTTTGTAAAATTCACTGGAAGCCCAGATATACAGAACGGCCCAAAAGTCAGTTAAACTTATTTTGTGTACATACTACTGTACATTTACACACATATACGTGTATATATGTACATATACATATCGGTCTAATGTTATGTAAATAAAAATCAGTATCTAGTTTTTATCAGTACATACACAACCTCATTTGGACACAGAGTAGCGTGTGAAAGGAACGAATAATCAAATATAAATTATGCTAAATTAAACTGTGCGTGGATAGGATACGTGGAAGCTTATCTGATCATCCTTCATTAAAATGTATTTACGTAATCAAATTTGAGTGTTCTGTTTAGGAGAAAAATAAATACGTAGCTGAGGCGTGATTAGGTGTGTTTTGTGCGTAACGCATTCTGTTGCCGCCAACTCTGTGGCGCTGCTTTTTAATCAAATCTGTCGTTTTAAATTCATGTACTTTCACAAGGAATTGTGACTTGTTTGGAGAAAAGTAAAGCATCTCTTCTAAGAAAGCAACTGGAACTGAAGGTAATAAAACGCTATTAACGTGAAATGCTGAATGTACTCACTTACAGGCAGGATCGGACATAAAGACGCCTCGTCAGTTACCTGAAACAAAATGTCGAACATGAATCATCAAGAAAGAAGGCAAAGTAATCCATACGCTTTAGTTACAGCTTGTAGTGACATTAATAGTATAAACCCTGATTACTTACACAGTGTTTATACATAAGCCATGTTCTAATGTTACTTCTGCACGGGAAAATAGAAAGATCCCGGCCTAGAGGGCCACCTGCCAGACAGTGACACGGTAACACCTGGTCATTCATGAAAGTAGAATTGATTCTGTTGGAACACGTCGACTTGCAACTTGCAGTAACAACTTTACTGCTGGAGTTCCGTGAAGTCGGTTTCTGAAAGGATTATTACGGTTCGTTTGTTTTATTAGACCTTCTGCCAGAAACATTTCATAAAACAACGTCTGTTCTTTTCCGCTTTCCGATGTACAGACACGTGTTAGAGTTTATCTTAAGCTCTTCAATGCTGTCCGTTATAATGGCTCAGCAGGAAACCTGACATAAAAAAAATCCAGGAAACAGCCGAAAATACCCGAGAAGCTGCTAAAAGCTAGTAAACTAAAAACATATATGTCTACTATGCAAAATATTTACCTCTTTGCCACTACTGCGGATTCAGCCAACCTCCTGTCTATCGCGTTGCTGGGAGTAAAGCGGCCGGAGAGTGGATCTAACCACTGACGTCAATTGAGATGCAAAATGAAGAATGCCTGAAGCTATATTTGCGCTTAATTAATTTTGGTTTAATTTAAAATTACTTATATGTTGAGATTTGCATGTCGAGTTCTTCCAGTTTGTTTGGCACAAATGTCACCGTAACGTGCACCACAGCACACACATGCAGCCTGCTTGAAATTTCTTTTCACCGGGGGAAATAAATTTATTCGTGATGTGTTACTAAGCAGTTTGTAAAAAAAAAAAAAAAATCCCCTTTGCGTGTATTAAGAAACGGGGTCTCAAACGTGTAAGGAATGTTGTTTAAGGTAATTATTCTGAAGTACGCGAATGTCTTTATTGTGTTTATATTGATTTTATGATAGCGTGGAAAAGTTTTCGAGAAACCAAAAACTGATAATACTTTACACTCTGAAAATTACACTTACAGGTCAGTGTTCAGGGTCAGGCTCTAAATAAGCAATTTTAAATAACTCTATCGCTATCAGACGGGTCACAAGCATCAGCATTATATGTTGAGAGTGCTGTAGCTAGTATCAGAATTGTGAGAATGAACAGCAGACTTAATCAATGAACTGAAAAGTAAGGAAGGCACTAAGTGGTGGCCAAATCCAAGATACTCTCCTGGAATACGCCCGGAGAGACACAGAAATAGCACGGAGGACCTGTCTTAGCATAGTCATGACCAGTTCATTTAGCTCCAACTTCGAATTTTGTTCAAATTGGAGCAAACATATTGATTTGAAATATTTGTAATTATTTTATATGGAATTTGATTTCGTAAGATTTGTGAGGGTTCACGTTGTAATTTTATTGGATGACACACCGTGTAATCTTGTCGAAGGTACCAACATTTTGAAGGAATGTGTTATCTCCTTTTTTAGGGCCGAAAACAGGTGTAATGACATAGGAATGATTGAATTACTGAGTGCTGGACACCGCGCTCTATGCTTTCATTGAGGCTCAGTAGTCCAAAGAAACGTTTACCAACTGAAGTAAGCTTCTTGCATGGACAAAGCACTTATTTGTGGAATCGTGAACGGGTGTGGCATTTAAGCCACATGTATACTCTTATTTCCTTTGACACTAAACAAAACCGTGTAGTCAGTTTCAAGGAAAGTTGTGGTCAGGTTTTGTCCTCATCTTGCAAGAACACTCTTACTTTTTCAGTCCTTGATGAAATATAGCGGTGTTTCCCACGTACGTATATATGGCTACGGAACGCCTTGGGACTTGAAATACAGGGTTATTCAAAATGATTGTCGGGGTTTTAACAACTTGTCATACACAATACACTTGAGATAGCAGTATATGTATTTTTTTATTTAACAGAACAACACTCAAGTTTTTGTGACATACCTTACAGGTGCTCTATATGTGCACCCTTTGTGATTCTACAAACATCAACACGATAATCGAGTTCGTTCCAAACTTTTTCTAGACGGCCTACCAGTGCTTTTCCTTTTACACACGCACCCTGTCTCTTGAAACTGTGCATACCACCTTCGAATGGAATTGTCAGATGGTGTTGTTTCCCGAATTTGGTGCGGAATTGCCGCTGGACAATTGTAACTGACCGACATTCATGAAATGTAAGCACACAAAACGCCTTCACACTGCCGTTCGCCGCCATCTTAGTAAACTGCGCTCCAAGCGGAGAAATGCATAACTACTGCACACTGCACATCATAAAAAAAACTTTGAGAATTTCTTGATCCATCGGTGCAAGTATATACTCCTATCTCAAGTGTATTGTGTATGACAAGTTGTTAAAACCCCGACAATCATTTTGAATAACCCTGTATATACGCAAAAACCGAAACAGATCTAGAAAATAAGGCTGCATAATACAGTAAATTGCCGATCCCAGTGGCCGTGCGGTCTAAGGCGTGGGTCTGCGGCCGCTCGCTTACTAGGATCGTGGGTTCGAATCCCACCGGGGGCATGGATGTCTGTCTCTTGTGAGTGTGTGTGTTGTCAGGTAGAGGTCTCTGTGACGAGCTGGTCCCTCGTCCAGAGGAGTCCTACCGACTGTGGTGTGTCTCAAATGTGTGTGACCATGAAACCTCGACGAAACGAGGAGGCCCAGGCCCATATAGGGCTGTCGAGCCATAGAAAAAAAATACAGTAAATTAAACCTCCTTTCATACCGAAGAATAGCCGCACGTTATACTTCAGTGTAGGTATTATTTTTCTAATTTATTTCCTACCTGTCTGCCCAATGTCAATTTGAGCGTTCGAGAGCATTTCTGCCTCCCCATTTCGTACCCGCGCCCTTAAATTTCTTCATAGGAAGTCTCTGACTGTCCACTACGGCAAACAGTTGAACACGGAACGAATTGCATCTGCGTAGAAGTCGCTTGTGAACGTGAAAGGGAAACATTTTCTCGTAGAACCAGAGGGTTCCGTGGAACACAGTTTGATAAACGCCGGATTGCAGGACGCTAAACCGCGCTGTTGGCATCAGAGTGGCCGGTCACGCGCTTGCCCTGTTTGATATAATACATGACGTCACAGCGAAGTGATAACATTGTATAATTGTATATACGTGACTCATTTTGTTCTTTGCGTGTCTTATATCAAAGTGAAACATTCGACAGTCTTAAAGGCTCGACGTCAGAAATCTGTTTACAAGCAGCATACAGAACGCCTTCAGTTCACAGGACGTCTCACGTTTGTAAGGCTCCGCTTGATAACACAATGCATACTTAAATTGTAGCAGGCTGTATGCAAATAGACGCAGCATCAAGCAATATCTCGTCTGAAAGCAACATTTAAATTGAGTTCCAAGATAAAGCCCGCGAAATAGAAAAGCAAATGAAGCGTTAAAGCTTCTCTAAAATAAAACTACACAATATCACAGCTTCGGATCACAGGCAGTCATAATACGATTTGAAGTAAAAATAAAAAAAGAGAGAGAAATATGACTATACATTTCCGTTGAATATCACGCAGCAACAAAATGTCCTTCAGTACATGCACTGCATCTGTCCATCCAGTAGGAAAAGTATAAATCGACTGACATGGCGTAGGAGCTGTACAACAGACAAAGCCAATTGTGTCAGATCAGTTGAAATGGGCAATATAAATCGGATTTAATGTTATTCAATCATCGCAAGACAGGCGTTACAAATTACGCACGCATTTAAACATTCTCGACGTATTTGACTGCCCTCATAGCAGCTCACATTAGGCCAAGCTGGTGCCCGTGCAGTCTAATGCGTAGGTCTGCGCAGCTGCTCGATTGCTGGGAACGCGGGTTCCAATCCAGCTGAGAGCTTCTACGTTCGTCTCTTTGTGTTTGTTGTGTGTTGTGTAGATAGCTGCCTCTGCGACGAGCTGATCACTCCTTCAGTTGAGTTCTACCGAATGTGTGTGTCTAATTGTGTGTGATCTAGAAACATCAACACTGAGACGGCGTAGGCCCGATTTCGGCTGTAGCGCCACAGAAAAAAGTTCCCTAATTCTAATAAGAGTGCCGATCTGAGTGGCGGCGCGGTCTAAAGCCGGGATTAGACGGCGCGTGGCTCGGCTCGTTTTACGTCATAACTGACGTCACTGACAAAGAATCGTATTCAAATGCGCCGTGTAACCGGCCTGGTGCGGTGCGGAGTGTGATTGGTGGACGAGGCTAATGGGATCGCCTCAGAAGCGGTTTTCTCACGATCCTCAAAGGGACTCGGCGCGGGCAGCTGTTGCGGCTACACGGCGCTTGCAGTCTATGCGCCAAGCCAGTCTCGTCCAACCTGTATACACTTAGGTCTGGTCTTTGTTTTCTGCTGTCGGGGTGCGCGAAGAGTGAAAGTTTCTGTCCCACAATTGGTATTGGCTAGAATGGAGTGGTCAAACGAGGACATTTTTAAGTTCATAGAACAACACGACTTATTCCACAAGCCGAGCCGAACCTACCCGAGCAAGGCCGCTGGTCCGCCATTTGCCGGGCTGCGCCGCGTCGTGTAGCCAGATTGTCTTTTCTGTTCCGATCTGTTGGCCGAGCAAGTGACGTCACGTCACTGGACGAGCCACGCGCCGTCTAATCCCGTCTAAGGGCCTTACTACACAAGCGTTCAAAACTCGGCAGCTATGTGGCGTTTCTACTGCCTGCCTTTAGTTACCAAAATGGATGTCGTCCGAATTGGTTGTGTAGCTTACTTATACTTAGCCAAAGAACAGACCATCATCAGGGTCTGATGATGGTCTGTAAATAGACTGAAACATATGTAGGGGTATTTAGTAACTACATGAAAATAGTGGCAAGAGACTGTGCATTTAGTTGGTTATGCAACATTGTCCCTTACCTTTTTCCACTTCGTCATTAGTTCTTTTCCTGAAATTAAACAGCATGTTTGAATTATATGTGACGCTTAAAATGTGGATATTTAATATTTAATTGGAAAATAGGGTTAAGTATATTTTATAATCGCCATCTTTTTCAGATATTTAGCATCTGAAATGACATTTACGGACCTTGAATTTGATTCCCACATATCGAGGATAAATATACCATTCATAGTAAAAGAAGCCTGCAAGGCAATTTGGGAAATATTGTCACCAAAGGCAATATCACTCCCAATCAAGAAATAGTGCCTACAAATAGCACAGCAATTTCATCAAGTGACAGATTTTCCAAACTGCTTAGATGCAGTTGACGGCATTCACATTAGAAAAAATTGTCCTCCCAGTTCTGGGTCACAGTATTTTAACTACACGAAGTATTTCTCCATCGTCTTGTTAGGCGTGGACGATGCAAACTGCTTTTTAACAGCCATAGATGTCGGTGCATATGGACGTGAAGGAGATTCGAATATATTCGAAAATTCGAATTTTGGAAGAAGATTACTCCAGCAACAACTAGACTTGCCTTCGGACTGACCGCTACCTCTTACAACAGAACCGTCCTTACAATTTGTGTTTGTCGGTGATAAGGCGTTTGGATTGAACGAACATTTAATGCGACCATATCCATCGAAAAACATAAGCAAAGAACACAAATTTTTCAACTGCCGACTGTCAAGGGCCGGACGGCCTGTTGAATGAACATTCGGAATACTGAGCAGTAAATGGCGAATTCTGCAGTCCAGTATATTAGTACTGCCTGAAACAACAATCGATATAGTTAAAAGCTCTTGTTACTTACATAATTTTGTTAGAAGGCAAGATGGCTACGTGTTTGAAGATTCTCTGACTTGTGACATGGATGATTTGGAACAAGCAGCAGCTGTAGGAGGACGATCTACAGGAACAGCAGTGAGGGATTCATTTGCAGCATATTTTAGCAGCACTGGCGCTCTCCCATCGCTTATTAATAGAGTACAAGTGTGAAATTAAAGCAATTGTTTTGTGAAATTTACATTTTTAGAGTTATATAATACCACTACAAAGAAATAAAAATACATGTGATTTACATGCCTTTCTCGTTTCTGACCTCATTTGTCATTTCATTGCAGTCGCGGTACATCTCTGCACATATCTCCTTCAACACTTGGATTTTAATTCTCGATTGCTGTAAACTATCAGAGCGAAATTGTAAAGTTGCGGTCTTCTTTCTACTTTGCAAATCAATTTTTCAACATCAAACATTTCTGCACACGAATCAACAGCAGTATATAAGAACAAAATGATGAAAGACTTCCTTCCGATCTGACGTCTTTGTTAACCCTGTCGGCAGGTACGCTACCCTGGGTAGCTACCGCCGCGTTTTGAACGCTCGGGTAATTTGGTTGACGTTTCTGCGGCCAGCGGCCACAAAGCCTCCGTTGCGTTAAAAACGCTGACCGCCCGGCTAACGCAGGCAAACGCGGCAGTAGAAAAGCTCGTGTACTTTGTTCCGTTACATTATGCATGTTCTGTAACACGAAGCAGTCAACGGCTTTTCAACTGCGAAGTTTTGAACGCTCATGTAGTATGTGTAGTATGTGTAGTATGTGTAGTATGGCCCCAAGACCTAGGCCTGCAGCCGCTTGATTGCTAGGAATGCAGGTTCAAAACCCGCTGAGGGCGTGTATATTCGTCTGTTGTGTCTGTTGAGTGCTGTGATTACGCAGGAGCATCTGCAAAGTGCTGATCACTCGTTCAGAGGAGTTCTACCGGGTGCGTGGGTCTAATTGTGTGTGAAATATGAACCTCAAAAATAAGGTGACGTAGGTCCGAGTTGGGCTGTTGAGACACAGAAGAAAGATATATATATATATATAGCTTGATATTATAAAGTGATCAGTGAATAATGAATTTGAAAAGATGTCGAAAGAAGGGTCGTGCTCTGATTCGAAGTATTATC
Source organism: Reticulitermes speratus (assembly GCA_021186555.1). Classification (NCBI taxonomy): domain Eukaryota; kingdom Metazoa; phylum Arthropoda; class Insecta; order Blattodea; family Rhinotermitidae; genus Reticulitermes; species Reticulitermes speratus. The sequence goes on along the minus strand of JAJKFL010000002.1, from coordinate 42,023,995 downwards.
ACGGCGAAAATTCAGGCCTTTATCTTCACGGTTGAGCCGTCCGAGAAGAGCCAAACCTTCTTGGACCGCTCAACCGTGAAGATGAGACACTACGACCCTTCGAAGTGCCGGTAACTTTTTGCCAGTCGACACGGCGTAAGATTCCACAATATTCGACTCTTCAGCAACACCGCTGTGCTAATCTCGTTGTGTCACGACATGCTTGGAAAGACTGAAAGAAACCGCGCAGAATCATGGTCATGGTAGCAAGTCGATCGCCTGGGATTTTATCCACTAACCTCCAGCATACGAAGCAGGACTGTTATGTATAAATACATGATTAGTACTGTATGACTGAATGACTGACACCTGACAGAGATTTGACATGTTTCACGTCTCGTCGTAAGGGCAATTGCACCTGGTTTCTACCGCTGCAGTATCTCTTAAAGAATCAGACAATCGGTAACCACCTAGGGATTAGTGCGAGCAATACAAGGACGGGTGGGCTGGACACGAAGAAGGTGTAGAGTTAATTAGAAACAGATGCACAATTTTTTTTCCTATGGCTCGACAGCGCCTAGGGGGCCTAGGCCGCCTCATTTTTCGAGGCTTCACGATCACACTCAGACACACCACACTCGGTAGGACTCCTCTGGACGAGTGGCCAGCTCGTCGCAGAGACCTCTACCTGACAACACACAACACTCACAAGAGACAGACATCCATGTCCCCGGCGGGATTCGAACACACAATCCCAGCAAGCGAGCTGCCGTATACCCACGCTTTAGACCGCGCGGCCACTGGGATCGGTACAGATACACAATACTGGTCGAAAACCCTGAAGGGAAGACAATTTGGTAGACTTAGACGTGAATGGATGAAAGTAGACCTAGTGTATTTGAAAGATATTTGTTGGAGGATATGGAGTGTATTCGTCTGACTCATTATAGGATCCAGGTTTGAACTTTTGTGAAAACGGTAATGAATTTTTGGGATGTATAAAAATTATAATTTCCTGACTAGCTGAGCTACTATTAGCTTATCAAGGAAGACTTATTTAGACAAGTCAATTTTATCTATCTGGCAGCATCAAGACTAGTACGTCATTTGAATACAACAAAAACCGTTTCTTCAGCTGTTAAATTGCATGTTTTCAAGCAGGTCGCTTTTAATGTGATGACCTTCTTATGGCTTTCCGCACTACACGTTGCAGAAAGCAAAAAGAACACAATCATATGAGTTTTTTCGGCTCTCTGTATTACATCTCCACAACAAAGTCCTTGTTGAGAAGTTAATAGTCACTAATCTGGTCAAGACTTTTCTTTTGTTTCATGGAATACAAAAAGTCATTACCTTGTACACAAGAGTCTGCCACTGCCTGTGTCCTGAGCTACGTTAATCTGGTCAACAGCGTTAGGCTGTATATCTGTAAGAGATATGTCAATATTGGCTTCCCTTTTTAAAGCTGTCACTTTTCTTCCGGGTTTCCAAGTACACTTGCATAAGTTATGCAGTTCTCACAATTTGCACACATGTTACATATTCTACTCATCCTGCTTATTTGACGGTCCTACCAATATTAACTTGGCTGAGCTAGAAATTGTGTTATTATCTGACACAGAAGAGGGTCTCGTCTGCTGTTGGAACTCAGTGTCATGTTTGGTCGATTTTAAAAGAGACATTCCGTTATGTTTTTATAATTCAATATAAAAATGAAGAATAATTCAGTCAACACAACTATCTTTTTATTATAAAAACAATATTATTTTAATTGTAATATCGTCAAATGTTGATACAGAAACACATAATTACTTATAATTTTTAAATTACACAACATTAGATATCTTTTCAATAATTTTATAATAATAAAAATGCATATGCCACAGATATTTACGTATATATTATTCACGCCATTTTAAATAAATTTTGTATAACACTACAAATAGTAATAACAAAATTTATTTACGGAAGACATCTCTTTCACGAAAACAAATATCCATTTACTTTCTTTTATATATTGTATAATTTTCGCCTGATGATGACCACTGGGTGTTATAATTTCCAGAAAATGAAAAGCTTTGTCTATTTGGGAAGAGTGGTGAACTGTGATGGTGGTGTTATGATGGAGATAACGGCAAATTTCGGGGTAGCGAACAAATGCTATTTTGGCTTAATGAAGCATCTTGGTTCAAAACTGTTGTTACGTAAAGTTAAGTGCCTCATTCATAAAATATGAATTAGGACATATGGCTCCGAAACTTGGGCTATGGGTGAACAAGGTAAGCATATTCTTAGGTCTTTTGAGAGAAAAGTTCTATGGAAATATTTGGCCCGGTACTTGAAAGTGGATGTTGGAGGAGGCGCAAAAACTCTGAAGTATATAAACCTATGATGAACATGATGTTGTGAAATTTATAATGCTTGGTAGACTTAGATGGGCTGGACACGTGATGAGGACTGAAGAAAGAGACCGTGCAAGGAAAGTCCTTTTTACTAAACCAGGAGGAATTGGAGACAGACAAAGAGGCAGACCAAAGGTGAGGTGGTGCGACGAGTTGGAGGACGTCTCACGGGTTGGATGTAGAAATTGGAAACTTAATGCACAGTCAAGGGAGGAGTGGCGGAAGTTCATTGAGGAGGTCAAGTCCCATCCAGGGATGTAGCGTAATTGGAAGAAGAGGGAGAAGAAGAAGATGATGATCTCTTAGTTTGAAACATGTAGCGAATTGTAAAAACAAATGCTTTTATAATAAAAAGAGAGTTGTGTTCACTGAATTGTTCTTGGATATACTAAGTCATGATTGGCCGCTTAGCTACTGCGTTTCAAGGTTTTTATGTGCACTGTGTTTGTCGCGTAACACACGCATAGCAAAGCAGCGAGGTGCGTACCGATTTACTGCTGCCAGGTTTCGACGACAGAAGTTAAATATTTAGGGCGAAGCCCATGTGAATTCCCAAGCAACACTGGAAGTCAAATGCAAGGACAACGTAAGAGTAAATACGAAAACACACATTCGTACTGATTTCACAACGTTAACATGGGAGTGGGGTTTACATACTGAATACGCTACAGTCTGTACATGTCAGCAATCGTGGCTTGGCCCCCGGAAGGAACCAGAGATTTATCTTTTCACCGAAACCTCCGTACCGGCTTGGGTCCCACACAGCCTTCCACTTAAAGGGTGAAAGGGGGTATATTCCGTCAAAGGCAAAATGACAGGAACGTGAAGCTGCTTTTATTTTGCAATATACATGAATAACTTTTTTCAGCTGAGTCAATTTTGGAGGAGCTTATAGCTGCTCAGCTAGTCAACCGCCCTCCACACAGAACCAGAATTTCCGTTCAGAACAGCCTGGCTCTGGGCCGTATAGTGAGGAAGATATAATGTCTACACACCCGCCTTCTTTAATATATATCTAGGTAGGGTATTAGTTAATAATTTCTACACTGTGGCAATGAAATTATTTATTGCTTAATTACTAAGAAGTTATTCGAAATGATTATTCAGCTCTCTTATTATTTTACTGCTAAGAATTTACACCCTGTAAATATTCAATAGCATTCTGTTTTAAACCCACACAAAATGACTTTCAAATTTGATAACGTTACGTTCAGCATTTCCACATTAACCAGGTGTAAACGCAAATTAAGGTACATATATATGGCCTTGCCTTTCTTTATATCAAAAAATGGGAGAAATTAAATAAAAATTTCGGGGGAGCTGCGTAAGTTTCATAAACAGTATCATCTTCTGCTACTTTGATAATTCCCTCAAATTTATTTTGTGACGATCGCAACTCAACATCCTCAGTTGATGAGACATACTTCATTGGAAATGAGTAGCTTAACTATTTCTATTAACTGACCAAAACTTAATACACACGAAAGAAAACACATTAGCAAAGTGAATTACAGTACTTTACACTTTCCCCCAATTCCAGCCCTCGCTTTCCTACAGTTCACTAATTCGGTTTCAGCTGTTCTTCGATCCACATCCAAAGAGTTAAGAAGAAAATTTCTTCCCTGCAGTCTATGAAATATCAAGGATTTTGGAAGGCCATAATATTTTTCACTTTATTTCTATGTCCTGTTTTGTTTTCGAATATCTCCGACTGCCTATAAGGGCTCTACTTCCCCGTAACGTTCGTAGTCCAGACCTCTGATTTAAGCAAATGCGAGGCATAGTTCTTATAAGTGGAGCAGTTTTTACTTCACAGTCAGCTAATTTTCGTTAATCTTGTAGATTTAACTTACAATGAATGTAAGTTTCATAATTGTATTTGCTCCGACTTCTTAATAACCCCAGAAAAAATCTTATGAATTGGATATATTTAAACGCGCTTCTGTAAAAGGGAAATTGAGGCAGCAACAGGAGGAGGTGTTCTTACATAAACAATTTCAAAGGACCCGTTTCTCTTTATTAAGCAAGTGATCATTTTCCTTGCTTCTCGACTGAATACATTGATACACTCTGGTGCCGGTGACAAAAGGCACAACAAAGTGTCATCCAAACACTTCAAGCAGCACGTTCACGAACAACAGAGCTTAATACCTTGAAGGCGGTGTCGCTTGACGTGGAGGTGAAGATAGCATGTACGAGTATAAGGGTCTCAGCAGTGTTACCAACATAATCTATCTGGTAAGCGACATCAAATGGACGTACGCAATAATACCGGGTTAAATCGCCTTTTCTGACTAAAGTGCGGTGTGATATTTTGCGACTATGTTATTTCTTTGTGTTCCTAACTTTTGACACATATTGAACTTCAGCAGCGAGTTTTTAGCTTCACTCTGGTTTGTTGTGGTAATATAGTAACTCTTTGGTAGCTGACAGATATAATTAAGAGCAAACAGTATAGTAAAAAAGCAAACTTTACATAACATTCTGATAATCATATTACGCCTAATATAAACATGGAATCGTTAAATTAAAATACAGGGCATACACAAAAGAATTGTGCGGTTTATATAGTACATACTATAAAAACCGCACCATTCTTTCGTGTATGCCCTGTATATATAAATACAAGTACGTAGGCAAATTTGTACGGAAACGGTAAACTTTCTGTCTCATACAGTGGATACTGTCTTTTCGAAATTCTGCTTGTGGGAAATTTTGAGCAGCTGCTACTAAGAGGTTTCTCTCGGCAATGCCATATTTCATGGAAACCACATAGACCACATATCAAATCCTGGCTTGCCCATTTAGCTGTAAAATACCTGCGATATTGCCCTGTTGAACTCAAGTAAAGCGAGAAATAAGAAGAATGTGTAGCAGTGACCAGTTTACTTGCTATTTGTGCTCGCGAACAATGTACACAGTCGCAGTCGACACGACATGTTCGATGCTGTGTTCATCTCGGAAAGGCCAGGTACGTGTTTCAAAAACATTCACTGTGTTGGGAATACATTCAGAGCTGTAGGCACTGTGCACGATTTCGAAACCAAGCGAAACTTTTCGATGGTGCATGCGCAGTGCTTCCTCTATTTTACCAGCTTGCCTCGTCACTCAAGGGCCAAGAAATAGTAAATAATCTGGTCTTTATACAACACCAGCTAGCCCATTTTCTGAGCAAAAACGAAATCTGTGCATTTTTATGTGACATGAATAAACGTTGCATATTAATAACATTATGCGTTGTTGCTCCCACAATTAGAGAAAGATCAGTCGGACTTGTGTGTCAGTCTTTTTTTTTCAATGGCTTGACAGCCCCTTGGGGGCCTAGGTCGCCTCATTTTTAGAGGCTTCACGATCACACAAATTTTTAGACACACCACACTCAGTAGGACTCCTCTGGACTAGGGACCAGCTCGTCGCAGAGACCTCTACCTGACAACACACAACACTCACAAGAGACAGACATCCATGCCCTAGGCGGGATTCGAACCCAAAATCCCAGTAAGCGAGCGACCGTACACCCACGCCTTAGACCGCGCGGCTACTGGGATCGGCTCTGTGTCAGTCTAGCATATCAAAATATGATTAATGTATTAACATCTGCTGACTGAGAGAGCACGCTCGCGTAGATGTCGTCGGGTTGGTTTGCGACAGTTCAAATTGAAAATAGCGACTCGTACATTTCAACATTGGTTGCAGTAACTTCAGCGTGGTGTGCAAAAAGTGAGTCCTGCCGACGGCACAGAGCATGCCGTTAACACTACGGAATGTATAGCAGGATTACATCCATGAATTCCCCGTCATTCTGCATGACAACCTTCAAAGTGAATTTCACACTTTACAGTCCTCCTACCTCAACCACATGATTGCAGCTGCAGGAACACGCTGATCCACGCGCACATGATCTCGCGCACTCTACGGACTTGTGACATCAGCCTAGGTTCGCTAACGTTACCTGCGCCTGAAGCTGGAAAATTTGTGGAATTACTCCCGCTATAGTTTTTAGCGACTAGAAGCTGAGTCACAATCTTCAGAGGTCCGGACTTGAGCTGCGAAACTCCCATCACATACCCTCGAACGTGAGACGACGCGCACAGCCGACGCCGAATTGCAAGAGCAGTTAGGCTTGATAAATATTTACCTACGTTATTACATTTTTAAGTTCTCGTGTTTCGTGCAATTTCCGAAAGACTTTGGCGACTGGAAATTGCCATGACTTCGCGCTCGGAAGTACGCGGTCTACCCTGATTTGGAAAAGTTGGGGTGGGGGTCATGGTTTTGTTGGCCCAAGGTGCCAATATTTCAAGGGCCCGCCTTACTCGATTTAGAACTCCATGAAAGCGAAACAAATGTCATCTAAAGAAAACACTAACTCCGCGGAGCACAGTATCTGACAGTCCTTCAGCGTGTCCAATAATTCCCCGAACTATATACAGACAGAACATTGAAGTGACAAATGCCAGTACTGGGCTTAATGTTGGGTAGCTTAGGTTATAAGCAAAGAACAAAATATTGAACGCTATGAATCGTAATTGTTCGGGTGATAATGCAACTCGCATAAAACACATTTATTGAATAAACTAAAGATTTTCGGAAATGTACCGTACGTTTAAAAAAAGGAAACACTGCATGTAAATATACAGGACACAATTACATAAACTGATGGCAGCATAAAGTATTGCTTTTATCAGAATGCTGGATTTTGAGCAGTCACTTACAGCACCAGGTAACATACGAGAATAATCAATTTAAATGGGCTTAAAGGCCCATGGATTTGCAAGTTCCCTTACCCAGAAATATGAAAGATGAGACAGCAGTGTTTTATTGCTGCAAAGCAAGGTTCACAGAACTGAGAACAGTAACATGAACACAAATTGTTAAGTGAGCTCCACTCTTGTGTGTAGCTGGAAGTGAGGTTATTTTTAAGCCGGGATTAGACGGCGCGCTGCTCGTCGAGTGACGTGACGTCATTTACTCGGCCAACAGATCGGAACAGAAAAGACAATCTGGCTACACGACGCGTTGCAGCTCGGCAAATGGCGGACCAGCGGCCTTGCTCGGTAGGTTCGGCTCGGCTTGTGGAATAAGTCGTGTTGTTCTATGAACTTAAAAATGTCCTCGTTTGACCACTCCATTCTAGCCAATACCAATTGTGGGACAGAAACTTTCACTCTTCGCGCACCCCGACAGCAGAAAACAAAGACCAGACCTAAGTGTATACAGGTTGGACGAGACTGGCTTGGCGCGTACACTGCAAGCGCCGTGTAGCCGCAACAGCTGCCCGTGCCGAGTCCCTTTGAGGTTCGTGAGAAAACCGCTTCTGAGGCGATCCCACGAGCCTCGCTCCACCAATCACACTCCGCGCCGCGCCAGGCCGGTTACACGGCGCGTTTGAATACGATTCTTTGTCAGTGACGTCAGTTATGACGTAAAACGAGCAGAGCCACGCGCCGTCTAATCCCGGATTTATGTAACGACGCTGTCCATATCTCAGTCTGTATAGCTTTGAATATTAGGATGATTAGCGAATTATGAATCGGAAAGTATTAAAACGAAGCTGTAGTAGCCTAATTAGCGCATTGTTCTGCATTCGACAGGGATTGGGCTCATGATAAGCACGAAATTATATTTTTACTCTTATACTTACGGTCCACCGTAAATACAGCAGTAGCCTACTGTTAAAGCAACACAAAAACCAGTGCAAATACGTGCCTAATACGCAAACTCCTGTAAAGTAGCCACAAAAAATAAAAACCTAGTTTTTCGTACATGCGTGGATACTACATAAAATACCGGGGGTGAAGAAAAGTTTATACAAGTGATCTACCTTAAGGATCAATTTATCCCGTCGCACGAAAATCCATATATAACGTACAGGATTGACACTGGTTTGTACTAGTACATTAGTATTGCCACACATACTTCCACATCTTACGTTCTGACTCCGTTTTTTATATTCAGATTTTTATAGTATATGGTTTTTATATTTTACATCTTTCATATTTACATTTTAACATATATTCCTCTTAGGCAGCACATTTATATATGATATACAATTTATATATGTAATTGTAAAAAAGCAGGAGTATTTTCTCTTACCAAAATGTATGGAATTGATTTTCATATTTTTCTCTCATTGGCCTGATGATGGCTCTTTGACCTGAAACCGGTAGCCTGATTACGTATTGCAAGTGTAGTGTTGGTTGTGAATGTACTGCTGATAAGAGTAAAAATATACTTTTGCTTGTACACACCACGGGGATGTCAATATTAAAATTATAACCACGAAAGCCTGTCCGATTAGTCAGTATTCCGGCGAAGTTGCAAATAGAGCCGAACCCCGTAAAACATCGGTTTATGCGACACCTCGTCTACAGCAGCGGTATTCAACATTTTTTGTTCGCGTGCCCCCAGATATAATTTATCTTCGACTTTGTACCCCCAAAGTTGTTGGTGCATAATTCAAGTTATATACAGTCTATAATCTACATCTAAAATAAGTTAAATAAATTACATCCAAAATAATGAATTAAATAATAAGTTTTAAATGAGAAAATGGGGAATCAAGCTATTAAATAACAAATATACGTCGTATTATTGCCTATCATATAAAAATTAATAAAGGAAAAAAGGTATTTTAGCAAAGTAAAATTGTATGCACTATGTGGAATAAAATGAAACTATCCGCCCAGATAAGAATCGCATAAAAGATATATATAGAGAGAAATGGCGCTCCCAAATCCCATGCCCTTACATCCGGGTCTCTTGTGGCTAACCCTAAATCTGGCCCTGATTATTCAGTGTTTATCATGAAACAATATGTTTATTTTTTAAATTTTACGTACCATCTAAGATGTCTTCGCGTACCCCCGGGGGCAAGCGTACCCCAGGTTGAATACCACTGGTCTAGAGCGTCAGATAATCTGTGGAACCAATCAATTCCTCACGGTTCACCGTAACATTATACTTCTCGGTTAGAACAACTCTCGTTTATAACGACAAAAATCATTCAGTCCCTTTCATGACGTTATAAACGAGTCCTAGTCTAAAGACACGAAAGATACACTGTGAGGTTTCGAGGCTGCTAAAGCAAAGCCATCAGTGGGGACACAAATAAAAATGAGAAATATTCATTAAAAACCAACTAATGCACATAAACTTTATTCACAATAATTTATTCTTAAAATTCCCCTATTATTATGTGCATTAGCGATCCCAGTGGCCATGCGGTCTAAGGCGTGGGTCTGCGGTCGCTCGCTTACTAGGATCGTGGGTTCGAATCCCACAGGGGGCATGGATGTCTGTCTCTTGTGAGTGTTGTGTGTTGTCAGGTAGAGGTCTCTGCGACGAGCTGGTCCCTCGTCCAGAGGAGTCCTACCGACTGTGGTGTGTCTAAAAAGTGTGATCGTGAAGCGTCGTAAAATGACGAGGCCTAGGCCCCCAAGGGGCTGTCGAGCCATAGGAAAAAAAATTGTGCATTAGTTGGTTTTTAATGAATATTTCTTAACTGAAAAGATGCACGATAAAAAATGAGCAAATTTGCCTAATATTCCGTAACAGAAAGATTTAACCCTCAAATCAGTGGTAAAAACGTATACGCTGCACTTATTTTAACATTAACCAGCTGTGCGTTTTGCAGTATTTTATGTTTTCATATCTGTGTTGATGATTGTTATGCCCCGTCGAACAATACTTTCACTGACGTACGGAAGCAGCAGGGTCAAGCAAGTCAAGGAGACTGCATTTTGCACACACAGTGCATTTAAATGTTTCGTCTGTTTATCACAATTAACACGGTGTCTTCACCTGAACGGTATTAACGAATTAGACTTTATATTTGAGATAGACTGTATTTTCTGTGTTCTATGGACTGAATTTATTTATCCTTTATATGGTCTTCGAGTCTCAAATGTTAACTAGAGCTTCCCTTAGAATGGTTTTCTATTCATCTAATGGTGATAAAAGAAATGGCTGCATGAAAAGTAGCTACAAACTTTCGCTGCAAATTTTAGAACGTAAACATTTATTCATCTCGTCAAGTCTAGACTGAAACTCTGCGTCATTTCACCTCCCTTCTGAATAATATTTCGTTACAGTCGCTGGAATCCCCCAGAAGATATTCGTGTGGATTCTTGCATTGTGTAGAATAATTAGATTGTCTGCAGCCAACTGAAGTTAAAGCGGTCACCATGAAGTTGGAGGTAGCACATTTTTCCAAAACGCCGAAATAAACTTATTACCTTGCACTTTGTAAGAACTGTAACCGTCCTAGCTCCAAGTCGTTCGCACAAGCTCTTATCCAGGGAATATACGTGGTGCTTTGCTGTGAAGGTTGGAAAGGCCGATCACGTTTGTGGTTGTACAAGAATAATAAATAACACTTCGTCCCGATATAGTTGTAGTTTAATGAATAATTCACCTTTTTATATTTATGGAAAGTTCACACAATAATATAGGTTCATAAAAAATCTTTTCTTGTTAATGTCTGCGGCCTCTGAATATAAACGCTTCAGTTCTCTTACGCCTTTTGAACAGCCACCATTGTTCATTTCAACACTCTCCCACTTGCCTGCTTGAAATCCCAAATCACACTCCGCTTAAAATCCCAACTCACACTCTACTTGAAATCCCAACTCACACACTGTTCTAAATCCCAACTGTCACTGTGCTTGAAATCACAACTCACACTCTGCTTGAAATACCAACTCTCACTCTGCTTGAAATCTCAACTTTCACTCTGCTTGACATCCCAACTCACATTCTGCTTGACATCCCAACTCACACTCTGCTTGACATCCCAACTCATACCCTGCTTGACATCCCAACTCACACTCTGCTTGACATCCCAACTCACACTCTGCTTGACATCCCAACTCACACTCTGCTTGACATCCCAACTCATACCCTGCTTGACATCCCAACTCACACTCTGCTTGACATCCCAACTCACACTCTGCTTGACATCACAACTCACACTCTGCTTGACATCCCAACTCATACCCTGCTTGACATCCCAACTCACACTCTGCTTGACATCCCAACTCACACTCTGCTTGACATCCCAACTCATACCCTGCTTGACATCCCAACTCACACTCTGCTTGACATCCCAACTCATACCCTGCTTGACATCCCAACTCACACTCTGCTTAACATCCCAACTCACACTCTGCTTGACATCCCAACTCACACTCTGCTTGACATCCCAACTCATACCCTGCTTGACATCCCAACTCACACTCTGCTTGACATCCCAACTCACACTCTGCTTGACATCCCAACTCATACCCTGCTTGACATCCCAACTCACACTCTGCTTGACATCCCAACTCACACTCTGCTTGACATCCCAACTCATACCCTGCTTGACATCCCAACTCACACTCTGCTTGACATCCCAACTCACACTCTGCTTGACATCCCAACTCATACCCTGCTTGACATCCCAACTCACACTCTGCTTGACATCCCAACTCACACTCTGCTTGAATCCCAACTCACACTCTGCTTGACATCCCAACTCTACACTCTGCTTGACATCCCAACTCACACTCTGCTTGACATCCCAACTCACACTCTGCTTGACATCCCAACTCATACCCTGCTTGACATCCCAACTCACACTCTGCTTGACATCCCAACTCACACTCTGCTTGACATCCCAACTCATACCCTGCTTGACATCCCAACTCACACTCTGCTTGACATCCCAACTCACACTCTGCTTGACATCCCAATCATACCCTGCTTGACATCCCAACTCACACTCTGCTTGACATCCCAACTCACACTCTGCTTGACATCCCAACTCATACCTGCTTGACATCCCAACTCACACTCTGCTTGACATCCAACTCACACTCTGCTTGAATCCCAACTCACACTCTGCTTGACATCCCAACTCACACTCTGCTTGACATCCCAACTCATACTCTGCTTGACATCCCAACTCACACTCTGCTTGACATCCCAACTCACACTCTGCTTGACATCCCAACTCACACTCTGCTTGACACCCAACTCACACTCTGCTTGAAATCCCAACTCACACTCTGCTTGACACCCAACTCACACTCTGCTTGACATCCCGACTCACACTCTGCTTGACATCCCAACTCACACTCTGCTTGAACATCCCAACTCACACTCTGCTTGACATCCCAACTCACACTCTGCTTGACATCCCAACTCACACTCTGACATCCCAACTCACACTCGTGCTTGAAATCTCAACTCACACTCTGCTTGACATCTCAACTCACACTCTGCTTGACATCCCAACTCACACTCACTTTGACATCCCAACTCACACTCTGCTTGACATCCCAACTCACACTCTGCTTGACATCCCAACTCACACTCTGCTTGACATCCCAACTCATACCTGCTTGACATCCCAACTCACACTCTGCTTGACATCCCAACTCACACTCTGCTTGACATCCCAACTCACACTCTGCTTGACATCCCAACTCATACTCTGCTTGACATCCCAACTCACACTGCCCCCACGCCGCAACCACAGCTATCCGCTACCTCCAAGTTCCGCCTCAAGATCCTGCCACCCTTTACTCCCTTACCTGCTGCCTTTACCAACTTAACGGCTACAGAACCTAGAAGACCCTTATTTGACTCACTGTCAGCTGCTCTGTAGAAAATAAAAAATTATGTTTTAAAAAAAGATGTATTGTTACTTTTTTGCAGACATTTATACTTCAAAACCTTCAAATTCGGTAAGCTGTTTAACATTCTACAAGATTATGTAAAAATATTTCTGCAAAATGCAGTTTCGTGCCGACAATCGCGGCGTCTTTATTGAGTTTCCAGAGCTTAGTGTGTACATTTTGCGTCCTCTTTGTTAATTCAAACATATTTACACAAAATAACATTAGTTTATTTTATTAAAGAGGTGAAATTACCATATTGAATTGTAGTTGTGGGAGATGACAGTAATTCCGCCGTGTGTTAAAACACACAGGCCATAACAGAAGGAGCAAAATGGGCACAACTTTCAACGGTGTGGTCGAAACCCTGTGACAGGATCCTATAAACAGTCATATTGCCAAAAATTTTATTTTCAAGATGGGAAGTGAGTGGCTATTTGTGGTAGTTTGAAATGGAACAGCCACGCTTCTGACTGTCCGTAACGACACAGAGTACCTAATACTATTAACACCACTTTCTTAACCACTTAAAAATGCAGCGGTAGCTATAAGTACCACCCATTTCTTTAATGTTGATTCACATTATGCGTAAAGCTCACAATCAGCTCATGCATAAAAAAAACTTTTTTGCCTCTATTTAAATGCATCTTTCATACCAGGGTTAGCCAATATGCGGCTCGCTGTCCGCATGCGACTCTCGAAGAAAGTATTTGTGGCCCTCGTTCGCTTCAATAGTTTCCGTAATACCGTTTAATAAACATAATATAATATGTCCACATAACATAATATGACAAATTTAATAAATATCAATAAAAACATGTCGTTGTTTGTAAGTAACGGCCTTCTAGTTAATTCAAACCTCCGTCACTTTTCGGTATATGTACATGCAAGTGCGGCCCTCGGGCGAGTCTTTACGAATTATGTGGCCCTCCTGTATGGTGCAGTTGGCCAGCCCTGGTTTATACGAAAGGTCACAACCACGTCAAAGGTCGATAAAATAAGCGCGGTTATTGCTCGAAACTTTGTACGACACAAAAGTAATACGATAAAGACATTTTTCTTGGTTAACAGTTTCGTCATATTAAATTAAGTTTTAGACCAACTGATGCACACTAAAACCACTTTTATTGTAGCTTTATTATAATTGTTAAAATTATACCCCTACACGTGTTTCGATCCTAGGATCATCGTCAGGGGTTTTTGCTGAAAGCTACTGTCACTTCAATCACATGATTTTAAATTAGTGTGCATCAGTTGGTCTGTAACTTAATATAATACGACGAAGATGCACGGTGTCAACAGTGTGAAGTTTGGTCATGTTTAAAGCGGAGATAACTCGCTCGAGTACCCCAGAACGGTTCAGTGTAAATACTCGTATATATTGCCAGTACGCAGTCATACGTAACATCATACATAAGTCGATTAGGCAACAAGTTTCGGCTTATTACAAGCCATAGTCAGGCCTTCTCTTTTAGGAACCATTCAGTAAGAACGTAAGAGTTCAGTTAAGAAAGCGATCTCTTCCTTTACAAAGTACGTCATAGGAACGTATTAAAAGATTACTGGTAAAAACTTTATTCTGATTTCACCGTGCATTTTTGAACATTAATTATGTTTTACACCAATCAAATGCATATATTTATTTAAAGAACATTAAAATATTCTATAAAATGTTAGATAAAAACCCGAACATATGTTTCGGCTTATCGATGATGATGGCTTATCGATAAGCCGAAACATATGTTGGGGTTTTTTATCTAACATTTTATAGAATATTTTAATGTTCTTTAAATAAATATATGCATTTGATTGGTGTAAAACATAATTACTGGTAAAAGTATAAGAAAAATACGTTTACAAAAAACAGTATAGGGGTGATATGTAAAATTTGTAAAAAAAATTGTTTTTCAAAAACTGTTTTAAAAAAACATGGGTAGGCTCTCGTGGGCTTAACCTTAGCTGAGTATGAGGATACCCATAGTGTGGAGACGCTCTTAATGTTAAGAAATGTAGCATTTTGCTCACACAGTGTGTTTATATGTTTCGTACGTTAAGAAAATGGTGAAGTTATCGCTGTGTAGCCCATGAAGACGAATGCACACATAATTCCATTCATCCCTAACGTTGACACTAGGTGCAGATGCTTGGTCAGCGTCAATCTACAACCGGTGTAACGCCAGAGAAAGAGACCTCGGTATTCACTCAAGAGAAAGCTGGGCGTGCTACGTAGTTGGGCTGGGTGTTCTGGAGAAGAACGGGATTTCTAAGTCCTGCTGGGATTTGAATCACGATTCCTCGATTGTACAGGGCGTAGCCTAGACCAGCGGTCGCCAACCGGTGGTCCGTGGAGAAATTTGGACATTATTTGCAATTTTTATGTTTATTATACTGTCTCATTATATTCTGATGCAGTGACGTCATTGGAGCCAAGAATCCATAAACTTATTTCAAACAAGCAGCAACAAATATCACACTAATAATTTTGTTATAATTAAACAAGTGCATTTCATAATATTAAATGGAACGTTTATGATCATTATTTTATAGATGTTTGTACCTTTTTAAAAAAATTCACGTTAGTGGTCCGCGGGATTCAAAATTGTGAGTTTAGTGGTCCGTGAGGTCCGAATGGTTTGCGACAGCTGGCCTAGACACTCTAGCGAATGCATACCTAGGTTTCGTAGGATTCTCAAAATAAACAGCAATTATATCCAGCGACACACCCAAGGGGGGGGGGGGGGGAATGCCGGGCTGCAGAACGCCCAAAATCTAAATTTAAAAGACACAGATTTTCTTTAGACAGAGTGATATCAAATGTTATGCGTGATTTACCCTTCAGCCGAAATCAGCTACTAAAATCGGCTGATAACTATTTCATTAGAATTTTTAAAAATAAACTATAAAATTTAGGACGCCTTAGACGAAATTAAAAGACCAAGAAGGTTAGACCTTGTGATTTAAATTAGGTCAGTTAGTCATGGATCATGTATTTGTATTTTTAGATATATAAATGCAGCTGCAAATAATGTTCTGTCACAGTTATGCTTATGACATTATTTTATAACATAATACTTAAAATCGAACATAAATTATACATAGTCTCAGGGTTATCCCCCCCCCCCCCCCCATGTAAAAAATACTGGGTGCGCTCCTGATTCTGTGCCTGAAAATTATTAACTGATTTGTCTTTCCAACGGATTCACAGTTGTGTTTACTGTAAGGCACAAAATGAAAATTCTTACATAGGTTTTGTTTTGGATAAACTTACCTTCGAAAGGCAAATTCACATCGTGATATTATTTGCCACTTTAAATAAAGTAAGCTTGACAGCCCACAGACTGTCTTTAGACAAACTAAACGTAACACGGCGTATAAAATTCCTTTACAGTATTTCAGCATTCACGACCCTAAATTTATTTACTGAGACTGAACTCAAACTCTGTGGCTTATCAGTGGAACGCAGCCGTTGAAGATAGGGCAAGGCGGGTTCATATAACATAGCACAGGCATGCCATTGTACACATTCGCAGAAGGACGTCTGTCACTTATACCCAGTTCGTAAAAGTGAGAACTGTATAATGCCGGCCACACACGCTCCGGCGGCCTGTCAGTTCTGCCTGCACAGTTATGCCTGCGACAGGCCGCCGGAGCGTGTGTAGGGTCCGGCACACCTTTCAGTTATAACTGTACAGGCGGCCGGAGCAAATACGAAAACTCGTTCGACCAACCGGCAGGCCGGAGGACTGCGCAGGCGTACCGGAGCGTGTGTAGGTTCCGGCCGGCCGGACCGGCGTCAATTCAGGGCACGTGTTGAAGCCAGTCAGAACCTCCTCATCACTGTATTTTTCTTTTCAATTAATGGCGCCACTAATGAAAGGAGTTGTAAGTATGTTTCCTCATCCATTCGCAAATAATTATGCCAGTCTTTAGGGGCCAGCTTCAACTCAGTCAAGAAATTTACATGGGAATACGTGTTTCTTTTTTGTAACCACTCTTTACACCACATTTTACGCTTATTTTTGCGCTTACTTTTACTCTTCATAGCTATTAGCAAGCCAACAATAGCGAGCGTGTCGTCGTCTGTTGAGGCCATGATCAAGACTAGCGGATTCGCCTGAACGTGTGTGGGGACTTCAGTTTATCCGGCCGCCTCTCTTCTGGCGGCCTGCGCAGGCAAAACTGACAGGCCTACCTGAACGTGTGTGGCCGGCATAAGAGTGTCAACTATGACGCAGTCGCCAAGTGAATATATTTGCTGAGATGCTTCAACAATTCTCGCCTTTTACGGAACCCGAATTCCCGTAACTATATTTACAAATGTCCACCCCTAGACTTCATAGTGAGCCACTTGAACTCAATCCATATTTTCATGTCACATTACCTAAAGGTCCATTTTAATATTAGCCTCATACCTAACCTTAGTTCTTGCAAGTGGACTCTTCCCTTTAGGATTTCCGCAAAACATTTTTTGATTTCATATGCATGACGCAGGTCCGTTTCTTCTCATCCTTCACGAATTGATCACCAAAATAATATTTGGTGAATAGTATGATGTATTAATTTCCTCATTGTGCAGTTTTATCCGCCTTCATTTTTTGTTCAAATACTCTTCTCAGCACCTTATTCTCAAATACACTCAATCTGTGTTCTTCTCCTGGGGTGAGAGGTCACGTTTCACACTCGTAGACAAAATGTAGTGTCATCAGCATCATTATTCCTTGCCTTATTTCCCTAGGGACCCTACAACCTGCTGCAAGCAGTAAATTGTCTTCATTTCTCCTCCAAATTCTCGGCAGTTCTGATTATATAAAGCCAGTAAGGTATAAGGATGACGTTCCTGGTTTTGGAAAGCAACGTACGTGGTCTGCGTGAAGCTACTATCATGAAAATCATCTCTGAGTGTAGCAGAGAGTGTAAACGTGACCACTCGCATAAAAATCAGAAGCGTTACCTTTGTGTTAACTCTGTATTTTCGTGACTACAGACATTTGGCAGGAGGCATGTGAATTATTCAGTCTTGCGCCGCGCTGCCAGTAAAGGATTTAAATATAAACACAGAATTGAAATGCAGGTTCGGTTCACAGTTGGGCGGCCACGCGTTACTCCTGCTGTCTTCACGGAACCGCCCGTGGAATTTCAGTAAAATGTTTCGTATAGTTAATTAGAGTCGACTCTCATTATGCTTGTTTTCTTTACCTGCGGTTGCATTTTAGACGACACTTCCCCTCAACATGTGGCTCATGAAACCTGAAGACCAACATGCCAAGTGACTTCTCGTTTCAGTTGCCTTAAACAAAGTTTAGACCGCGATTTCGGGCTTCCGCCGCGATGTTAAAGAAATCTGCACTCTTCTAGGGTATTACGCAGCGTCGAATGGTAATTCTTTACCGATGTTTCGGGACAACGTATCAGTCCCATCTTCAAGGGTCGACTCTTGAAGATGGGAACGATAAGTTGTCCCGAAATGGCGGTAAAGTGTTACAAAGATACGTTGTCCCGAAACGTCGGCAAAGGATTACCATTCGACACTGCGTAATACCCCAGAAGAGCGCAGATCTCATCAAAGTCTAGTCCTATTCATTTTTATGGTTTGTTAATGTGGAATTATATAACCTCTTAATTTCTTGTTTGTTTTTTGTTGCGCACAATTAGTTGACGCTCCCGTTTCTTAAATATGATGTCTATTTTATTCCAAAAATAAAATCTGAAGGCTGTGGACAAGAAATGTCTCACGTGTTATGCTTTTATTCTCGCATAATTTGTTCAGAAATTCTGAAATAAATATTTAAAATTTTAACACTAATTTTGAGTTCAGGGTATTAATTTACTGGCTATTACAACTAAAGGTATGAACAAATTACTCTCTGTGTTTTGTATTTTCTCCCACCTGCAGGCATTGAAGTCTACAAAACGGCCTCAGACACAAGTTTTCAGTACACAGGTGTGTCTGCTGTAGTTATCAATGCATCACAGCATTATTAGTAGTCCGGCCGGCACCAAGCGCGCCAAAGTGTCTGGTTACACCATCGTGTGCCTTACAACGGTACAGGCACTGCAGGCTTCATTCCCATCGGATATATCAAAACATAAAGACTAAAATGTGTATATAACTATAACATTACCTGCTGTTTTAAGTGTGTAACTTCATCTTCCACATCAAAGGAAAAAGACAGACTGAAAGTGCAGGAGAGGGTGCTGATGGCAATATGTCGAACTAAGACGGAGGTACCAAGGAGATGGAGAAAACTGCATAGCGAGGAGCTTCATCATTTTTTCTGTTCACAAAATATTATTAGGTCAATGAGATCAAAGAGAATGTAACACGCAAGGGACGGAAAGAAAACCTGTACGCAATTTTGATGCTGAAGCTTCGTAGAAAAAGAGCATGAAGCATTTAACTGGAATTCTTGGCTCAGAAAAAGTTCTAAAGGCGGTATCTTGTGAAAAAGACAATGAAATGTTTTGGGTCCCATAAGTGGTGGGAATTTATTTGTTACCATCCCTTGAACAAAGGCTCAGTTTCACGTTATAACTTATACATATACAATGGGCCTATATCTCAGTGATATCAGATACACACACAAACACACACAGCCCACGTCCAAGATTTTGGTGCGTCTCCATACGTCTTAATCGGGAGGTGTCGGATTTAAATCTCAGCCTGGAGACCGGCCGTGCTGAGATATTTTTATGACTTTCGCCAGTGATTCCAGACAAATGTCGGGGCAGTATCACGTACGCGTTAGACCAGGACCGCTTCCTTCGACTGTTCGGAGTTGCACTTTCTTAGCGATGAACAAAAATATAATGACGCCCTACAGCGTGTTGTGACTAACTGGGCCCTTAGACAAACACTTTTATGATAGACAAACCTAACAATTTTTATACAGAGAAAAGTCTCGTTTTGTCCAACTGTGAACACGTGCTGTATTGGCAGACGTTGCAAAATGAGCTGAATACGTTCCATGTAGGGGTGTACGCGGTGGCGAAGTTCGTTGAGGCATGTTGCGGTTTCGATTCCGGATGGGATCATTGGGATTTTTCATTGACTTAAACCTTCCGGCCGCACTATGTCCCTGGGGTCGACTCGGCCTCTAACAGAAGTTGGTACTAGGGATATCTCCTGGCGGTAAAGGCAGTTGGTGCTTAGCGTTTACAACCTTGCCACCTTCGTGTGCCGATTGTCTGGAAATTCTGGGAATTTCAACCTCCTGGAGCCCTAAGGGCCTGCCCAAACCTGTATAGGAATAACTTTACCTTGATTTACGGAAGGGTAGGGCTACAGTTGCAAATTTTTTTTTCCAATGTCTCGACAGCCCCTTGGGGGCCTAGGTTGCCTCATTTTTCGAGGCTTCACGATCACACTTTTTAGACACATCACATTAGGTAGGACTCCTCCGGACGAGGGACCATCTCGTCGCAGAGACCTCTACGTGACAACACACAACACTCACAAAAGACAGACATCCATGCCCCCGGTGGGATTTTTTTTTTTTTTTTTTTTTTTTGTACTGTTTAATCCTTTTTGTCCTTCATGCCACTTATGTTCCATACTACTGTCCGTACAACAAACACAACACAAACATCCATGACCCCGTGGGATTCGAACCCACGATCCTAGTAAGCGAGCGGCCGAAGACCCACGCCTTAGACCGCGCGGCCACTGGGATCGGCCCACAGTTTGCAAATAGTGACACATAATAATTGTGAAGAATTGCACAGATTAGGCCTATGATTATAGTCTTTGAACCTGAGCACTAAGGCAGCAGGATCATCAGATACCGTGCTATCTATCTACTAGTCTGCACGATGTCATATATCAAAAGACTACAATACAAATCTTCACCACCGTGAAAGCGTGAACTGTAATATAATAGTTCTGCTGACTCTTTCTGCCGTAGAGACCTGTGCAATATCAGACTCCAAACACAGCCCTTCCTACACGCAATAAAATTGTTTGATTAAGCCTCCGATCGGCGGTACGCAGAATAGAGTGACTGATTTGATCCAGTCCCAGTGGTGATCTGAATGTCTATATGTCGTGCGTGAACACAGAAAGGGAACGTGGTCGGGCTTTGTCGACCGCGCGACACTGTGTTCAGGTATAAAATTACACAAATATGATACAGTGGAACAGACGGAAAATGCATACAAAGGCGTAGGCGCCAAAACAGAATCGAAGACAGCACTTGGGATATACTTGCGTACGCACGAGTATTGATGGTACTGAAATGCGTCTCCAAGAAACGCGGTGTGGGTGTGTGGGCTGGATTCAAGTGGCGTAGGGTGGATACCAATGGGGGCTTGTTTTAAAGACGGTATAGAAACTTCTATTTCCACAAAACGATGTGCATTTCTTTACTTTCTGACTAATAATAACTTCTGAAGAAGGGCTCACTTTCTTGCAGTGTCATTACTTATCATATTTACTTATCCAGGCCGTATTGATTACGAGTTTGCTTAGCTTCTACAAGGAGATTTTTTTTTAAACAAGGAACTGAGTAGTGCAGAGCGGAGGTCGTCTTTTTTCATTATGCAGCAATTTTCGTCGTCAGCTCTCGGGCGCGCACTCCCTCATTAACCCTAGACTAAGTACTGTCGAATGGGCAGCCTTACCTTTTGCTATATATCAGTGCAGCTTTCAGCAGGTTTTGTAGATTTAATGAGGGGGCTCCCCCTTAAGGTGTACACATTAAACTGTATAAGCAAGGTGCAGTAAGAGGGCTTTGGCTTGGCAAGGTGTGTATCATCGCCAGAACAGAACAGGTGGCTCGGGTAATATTTTGGGTAATTGAGCAGATGTTAATGCGACCACTATTCACACATGTTATGATAATCTTACTAAATACATATCCTCATAATGTTTGTAGGATTAATGGAGATGAATGATTCAACAGGAAATATAAGATGACGTCACATATATCCTTCTCGTCTCACACAATGGCTGATATGAAGACGCAGCAGAACACAAGAAATCTTGATCACAAAACTGTGTTCTGACACTTTGGTTCTGTGTAGAAAGAATTTTACAGTTTTTCGGAATCTACTTTTTTCATGAACATTTTAGCACCACGTATAAATAACTGGAAAACATATTCAAACTGTTAAGAATGTGTTTTTCGATAGTGAGAATTTTCCATCTTTTGTCGACTCTGCAGAATGAATTCAACAGGTCAGATCTATTACTTTTACCTGGTAACGGAAGCTGAGGCAGATTCCGAAACGCCGGAAAACTTCAAATATTTATGTCAGCTTAACACGAAAATTTCTTCAGACACGGAAATAATACATACTGATTTGGCAAGATATCAACCTAACTTTCCGATAAAGTGGGAAAAGTTTTCTGGTAACTCCACAGGAATTAATACTGACAAAGAAACAAGAAACTCAAAGAAAAGCAAGTCAACAGAGTAAGAAACTGGGTCTCTGATCTTTAAGACAATGGATATGGTGTTGCTGCCTGTCTCCTTCCTGCACTGAAACAGTCACTGTTGTTATGAAATGAAACAGCCATAGGGATTTAAGGCAGTGATCCGAGTGGAAAATCTGATCAGGCACACAAGTTACCTGATAAAGAAAACATTCTAATCAAATCATGTCTTTCTCGTCTTTTAAACATACTGTAGCCGACCATTATTGGAGCAGTTCGGCTCTCCCTCCCCACTCTTCTATATATAATAGGAAGAAGAAGGGACCAGGTGTCCCGCGACAGTTGGCGTTCAGTAAAGGAAAGGAGTAGACGAATGGTATTGTGCTGACGTTTGTATTATTATAATGGAGAAATAAAGTTAAACCATTGAAAAGAACAGTCTCGTAATTTGGTGTATATCAAATTAAAAAGTAACCAGCAACGATCGGTTATAATACTGTACCTCATTTTTATTTATGTACTGAAACATCACACAAAATTTGTGTCTTTTTTGTTTAAAGTCCCCAGACCTGCAGCGACATTAATGAGGCAGTGGTTGCGGCGGTAGTATGAAACAATTAATGCCAGGAATCGTATAGCTCATAGGGGAGCAGTAGACTACAGAACCATATACACTCTTTTGGCTTTATGTGAGTTTAATATTTGGTCTCTCAACTTAAGAGAAAACAGAGATTGAGGGTTTTACAGAACCTAGAGCTGAGGCGAATATTTGGACCTTAGAGGGAGGAAGGGACAGGATTGAGAAAACTGTATGAGGAGGACCTTTGTAACTTGTACCGCTCACCAAGTGTTAATAGGATGACCAAATCAAACACGATGAGATTGGCGGGTCCCATAGTCCACAATATTGAGGTGATAAATGCAAACAAAATCTTCATCAGATGGGAACACACGGCTTGGTGGATGTACACATGGAATGTATGATAATACAGAAACCGATATCAATGAAATAAGATGCGTTTGGTGTGGATGGAATTCAGAGGAATTAGGGTAGGTTGTAGTGAGGACGGTATTAGATCCGTGGAAGGAAGCGGATTTATTGACTACAAGAGTAAATATCAGATGTTAAAGATAAGAATTGTAAGCAGGAGAATTAGAAGAGTTTTGAGGGATGCTGTGTTTAAGGATCGTGGAGCAACGTGCTCGAGTGGTATTGCAAAACTGGACGCAGAACTGAAAGAAAATGAAAATGAAATTGAGTTAAAAATATCACTTATGTCTGAGCCTTTGTGAGAGGCTAGGTCTTACAGAAATCTCCAAATAAAGTGACCTAACTTAGCGCTTGCTAAATTTCTGTGACTCTGCACACACGATTTATTTATTTAAATGGAATTATTTTCCTGCTGTGGTGAAAACATTTGGAAGACTGCTTGAACTAGCATGTGGACATGACTTAATTGATGAAAGAATAAAAATACTGCATTCATAGAGCTAATTGTTACCACGGATCAGTGTACTTCTTTCGCAAGCTGATAGCCACTCGTCTGGCAAAGAAGTTTTCCTGTTGTATGAAATCGGAAGACTTTACACAGTGTTCATATGAGTAGCACACATTCTGAGACAGATGATTTGAGTCCACTTCTGATAATTAAGTCACTTAAGATTAACCTTACTATTACTATCCACGTACATGTCATATGACGGGTCGCCAGAATATTCACGCGCTAATCCACTGCAGTTGTATAACAACGTAAACCAAATAAACCAGGCTCAGACGTCACGTACAGACCAAGGTCTACCGTAACCTTGGTTTTCTCGCTGATACATCTCTCCCTTTTAAGAAATGTTTCTTTCCTTCAGCTCGTCCCTCACAGAGAACACACCCGCTTTCCACGTCAGTATGTCATAATATTCGCACGCTATTCCACAGCAGCTTTAAATTTGTATTTTCTTAATTTTTGGCATAAACAAATCTTTAAATCTATCTATCGTATTGCTGCTATCTGATGATAATATTTTATGTTGTATGTTCGATGCTCAACTGGTTCTTCGGCATCAGCTAGCGCCTTAGTCAGAACACACCAATGCATAACAGTTTCTTCGGCTTCAAAGCGTACTTTACAAAAATACGGTACCCATATCATTCAGGGCGTGACTTACACAAAAGGTGATACCTGTAGCCGACTAATAAGTAATGAAATTACGTCTCTGCTCATCGCAGGCTTTCGTGATGACGAATCATTAGCAGCGTCAGTCCGCGTGACTGTCCTGTCTGTACATGTTGGCTCCTATTGGTCATTGTGTATTAGAGTCGAATGTAAAAGAAACACTCATATAAGTTACAGTTCAGAGGCTAATATTGTGCGGAACTGCGTCTCCATTCCACCACAAAATTTCATGTTAAAATGCTTAAATCTTTATGTACCCCCCCCCCCCAATGGCTCGACAGCCCCTTGGGGGCCTAGGCCGCCTCATTTTTTGAGGCTTCACGATCACACTCTTTAGACACACCACACTCGGTAGGACTCCTCTGGACGAGTGACCAGCTCGTCGCAGAGACCTCTACCTGACAACACACAACACTCACAAGAGACAGTTATCCATGCCCCCGGTGGGATTCGAACCCACAATCCTAGTAAGCGAGCGGCCGCAGACCCACGCCTTAGACCGCGCGGCCACTGGGATCGGCAAATCTTTATGATACAATGCATAACATACGTAATCACACCTTTATCATCCAAGAAATCTGCATTTTGCCTGGGAAATTCAGGTCATTTTATGTTTCGTATGATTCTCGCAATAAACAGAGATTATTTCCCTAAAAAACATCAACTGGCTGGTCTTTGTATTAGAGATGGACTGTATTTCTGTGAGAAACAGACTCAATTTTTATGTACCAATTAAAATAAGTTTAGTCTTCACGCACTCCTAGAGATTTAGATTTATCAAAATAAACCCCATAGCTGTAAATGCTACTACATTATTTTTCCAAAATAAGAATCATCATTATTCCAAGCTTCCGCGGCCCATATTTCAAGTCACTAGCTCCTTGAACTGCAGGCAGTCTCTTACAAAGGCTGGAAAACTTAAACACTTAGGCTGGTAAACATTTCTCAGAACATGCTTGGCATGCGTACTCGGGTACCACCCCACGTTTCTATCTCCAATAAGCGTTTTGAAGTGATCACGTCATCAGACAAGTTACAAATATAACAACAAATACAAACGTATTTCAGCAGAATACATCACTGCAACATGTAAGAGTAGAGGCAACGAACATACAAATACATAAACAATATAACAGCAGGCAGATAAGTTCTACACATTAACGGATATGCTTAAAAATATAACGTCAAAGGTGGATTGTGTCGATACAGAGGGCGGTATTGTGATATTGAGCATATCTATATACAGTGAGAGAAGCACATAAGGACCTAACCCACGAAAAGTTATATGCGATTTTATAAAGTGTAATATTTATGTTTTCTTGAAACTTTTACATGATTATGGATAAGGTAACTTATTTTTATTTTACGTAATTAGTTTTCATTACCCTATTACGCCTGAAAAGGACACGATCATGTCAATACGCATACCATATATGAGATACATACCTGGTAATTACAGATTAGGCTTTGTTGCACTGGAGACTCAAACGTATATTATGTAAGGCTATCCTATAGATGCAGGTCTCCAGGAGTTTGAGGCTCCCAGAATGTCTACACAATCGCCACATTATGATAGCAATGTTGTCAGCCCTACGTACGGCCGCCTTTACCCTCCAGGAGATATCTCTGGTACTCATTTCTGTTAAAGGCTGAGTCGACTCGAACCCAGGGCCATAGTGCGGCCGGAAGGACCTTCCGGTTTGTAGCATAGCGCCTAAACCAACTGCACCACAGCTTACCCCCAAACATGTATTAAGGCTTTAATATCGGAACGTGACGCAAAATGTAAGATTTCATGCTAGAAACGCACCTAATGTTATGTGCCTGAAAAAAATCCCTCTCTCTGTAATTAGGCTTCAAAAGGTTAAGTAAACACAGAGGCAGTTTTAAATTAGCTTGTATTTCCTTCGGATTACAGTTAAGTGAATAAAAGTTGCTCAGTGGAAATATATCAGTATCAAATAAACCAAGTTCTTCTTTATGTGTTTACATTATTCCTGATAGAATCAAATTCTCGAAGCAAGCGTGTTTCGCCAGGTGTAGCAGTGAAACAGTTCGGAAATGAAAACAGAAATGAGTCCCCAGACGAAAGGGAATAAAAGTTATTGAAGCAGCGACCAGAGGCCAGTGTGCCTCAACTCCATTCTTTGCTAGGGAAAGGTTTATGGGAGATTTAGATGCTCAGATAGAACCATATTTTACTTCTCAAGTTACGCAAATGCAGATTACAGTCACCACTCAGGATTTATGTTGCTATTTCCGTGTCTTATTTCCTGGGTCCTCTAAACTGCAAAGCACTGAAGTCGCTTGACAATGGTCAATTTCCCACAGTACACCACGTACATATAATTCAAAAGTGAATAGAAACGTTTGGCTCTGTAACCGTTACGCCGTTCCTCGCAAAGGAAACCCCGTGTTTTATGAAACCAAACAGAGCCATGGATCTAAGCAGTTGCAGGTGGAGAAAGAATTTGTGTTATCTCGTAACTTAAGATGGACGACGTAAGAAAGTAGAATGGGCGCTATCACAGAAATTATCACACAGTGTGTAAAAGATGTGGATTGGACTGATCTGCTTCTCAAGATCGTGTAAACACGGCAGTTAACATTAACGCGTTTATTCCTAACTAACTGCCTCATTATTTAAATTAAACATGCAATCCTACATGTTTCGGGTAGCGTCGATAGCCATCCTCAGGGAGCAACAATATTGAAAGATATATACAGATTTGAGATCTGCGCTCTTCTGGGATATTACGCAGCGTCGAGTGGTAATCCTTACCGACGTTTCGGGTCAACGTATAGGTCCCATATTTTTTCTTTTTTCTTCTTGGACTTGTTGATCCTTGAAGATGGTACCGATACGTTGTCCCGAAACGCCGTTAAAGGATTACCACTCGACGCTGCGTAATATCACAGAAGAAGGCAGATCTCATCAACATCGCGGGGGAAGCCTTAAATCACGGATATACAACGTTGTTATGTGGTGATCATAATGGGAGAGGAACGTCGGACTATCAGAGCGACAATTTTTGTAGACGGATTTGCTGTATGGAGCAGAAGCGAAATTTCATAGTCGCACTCTGTGCTTTCAATTTTGTTGTTTCTTATCAAATGGTTTAGATTCAGCTGTCAGTGATTGGAGGGGTCCATACGGAGCAATAGTAGCAATACAGGCGGGTACCGCATTTCATGGAAACCTGATGTTCACTACCGCCTTTACAAGAGCACCTTACTGGATCCTATCGTGCCCTGAAGAATCAAATCCACGCCTAATTCTTCAAGGTGGGTCTTAATATTATCCTTCCGTTTTCATCTACTCTTTCCAAAAGACGGTTATCTTAAAATTTTCGTATCAAACCTTTTGCATTACTTCTATTCATGCTATGTTCACCGTCCATCTCGTCTTTCTAGATTTGATCGAGAAGGAGTTGCTGTCTCTATGAGGAGAAGAGAGAAAATTTCAATCTTACAGCAAAGGTAAGAGTAAAGTCCTCCCTAGAACAGACCACGGAGGCCCAGAGGGGAGTAGAGTATAGCTCTACTCTTTCTTTAACCTCTGCGCTAGATGAGGTGAGTGGTCAACTACATCCGGCGCTTTCCGAAAGAGACCCTACCCTTTTATAGAGCTGGGTGGCCAGGCGGTTTGACGCTGCGAAAAACTCGCCCCACGGGATTTTTTCTTGATAAATTTTGACTCTAATCCTTTGTCCTCATGTCACTCTGTCCATCCGTCCTTATACAACAAACACACACAATCATGCCGGTGGATTTTTTTTTTTACTAATCCTGGGTTTTCCTTTGATCCATTTGTTCTATTATCCTTTCACTTTTTCGCGCTCTTACGGTCCACACGTCTTTTTACAACACAACACAACATCATGCCGTGATTCGAACCACGACCTGTAAGCGCGCAAAGACCACCTTGACGCCGGCCACTGGGATCGGCAGATTCGATCCCCGGACCGTCCAGCCCATAGCGAGTCGCTATACTGACTGAGCTATCCCGGCCCGGAATCTTACAGGCATGCTGTCTTAATGTTAAGGTATAAACTATAGATGGCAGACGGACAAAATATGAATGTGCTCTTAAAATACTGTCTAATGATTCCGACAGAGACACCTGCTGAAACTTTCGAAGGTAACTACCGCCGCTCGAAGCAGCGAGGTTTGTTTCATTAAAACTAGGGAGATAGAAGGAGAGATACTCGGAATTGAGGGCAGAGAGGTTGGCGGATAAAGGCATTTTACTACCAGAAATACATGGCTTCATTTCTTGTTCCTATGAATTACATTTCGGATGCATGATATTCCCACACAATTTGTTATCCAGGCCTTATCTCGAGGGCAAACGCTAAGAGTAATGGGGTTAGACTCGCTGAAAGAAAAACAGCAGATATGGTGGCTTGCCTAATGGAAAGAAAAGGCATACTCATACTGCAGAAAGGCTTTCGGGCTCGGGTTAACCCCGCTTGTTTTTTCAGAAACGACAGAAACGTGCGGTTTTTGTTGTTGGGTGTTTCTGCATTAGAACTTAATTTTCTAAACTTACATGCAAATGTGAAAGCTTCGTATCAAGCAACGTCCCTTATTCAATTCCAGGAACACCTTCATTGTCTCTAATAAAAAGGTTTGGATATTTAGGCATAATGTAACGTTTCTGGCACGTTCGTCCTCTACTGCTTAATAATCTCGAATGCCGTAAGACGTATGGGAATTATAATGTTCATAGGTCCTGCCTCTCAGTTTTCTCTACGACTCCTGCTATTTTTGAAACGCTTTTTTTTTTTTGGCTGAAATGGATATTCAGCGAATTACTCTCGTCATGCGCGCAGAAATGTATGTGGGCCTTCATGCAACACGTATGTTATAGCTACGTAATCGGTCTTCATGCAATGCGTATATACGTTATAACTACCTCTGTGGATCTCTATGCAATGCGTGAGTTATAGCTACGTATATCGGTCTTCATGCAGTGCGTATATACGTTATAACTACCTCTGTGGATCTCTATGCAATGCGTGAGTTATAGCTACGTATATCGGTCTTCATGCAGTGCGTATATACGTTATAACTACCTCTGTGGATCTCTATGCAATGCGTGAGTTATAGCTACGTATATCGGTCTTCATGCAATGCGTATATACGTTATAACTACCTATGATTATTTCTAATGAAAATGCTGTGAGTAAGCTTCGTATATCCGTCTTTCATTCAGGCTTATTTCGTTAATAATAACTATGTGGATCTTAGGCAATGGTGAAGTTTGCTAGGACTATCGTCTCATTGCAAATGAGCGTATAACGTTATAATATATGTGGATCTCTATGCCTAATGCGTGAGTTATAGTACGTTTTTTTTTTTGGCGAAAATGCGTATTATCGATTATACTCACCCTATGTGGCTTCATGCAATCGTAGTTATAGCTACGTAATCGGTCTTCATGCAATGCGTATATACGTTATAACTACCTCTGTGGATCTCTATGCAATGCGTGAGTTGTACTACGTATATTTGGTCTTCATGCAGTGCGTACGTAATAGATACCGGTGTAGAACCGAAATGTCTTCATGTCGACAGATTCTGGGAGAGCTAGTCGATAACAATTTTTTTTTTTCATTCAGCCGTTCTCGAGCCGTTGCAGGTGGGCGGGCAGACAGACAGACAGATATAGTGAAGATAATGGAGACATTTATGCCCGTGCACATGAGACAGTGTCATTAGATGTGTGTTAATATCAACTGCAGTTCAACACGTGATTTCCATGTTGTGCTAAACACACACATTTTGTGCACCTCTCATTAAACCCGGTTTATTTGTCCTTGTATTTCGGTAAGTACTGCAAATATTTCAGAATATTTTCCAAGCACCTTTAATATTTAATTTATTACATGACTATTTTGTACGTCGCAAAAAGTGACAGAGTATAATTTAAGTTGAATGTAAAATTACGTTTCTTGTGGTGAAGGCACACCCAGAATTAAAGTGTCTGGTACATTTTATGGAGGCATTAAAGCCACATTTCGTCGAAATCTGCCAGTGCTTCAGTGATTAAGGATGGAACCGGACACTGACAGCTTACCAATTACGCATTATTATTTCGAGTAAATGGCATGTCTTGCTGTCCGCGAAATGGCTCTTGCTGTTCACCAATTTCTCACACTCAAGTCATTCATCGTAGCAATTGACAGCGCCGTGAAATAAGACACTTAAAACAAATATTTTACCATTAAAAATAAAATATGACTGAGGGCGAAATGTTGTGGGATATGACACCGTGCCGATTGCAAAATAGTTGCCGACGTTTCGGAGGAGCTTGCTGTCTCATACTTAAGGATATTTGTACACTGTACATACCCCGAAAACGGAGGCAGCAAATTCACCGAAACGTCGGCAGCTACTCACCAATCGACATGGCACCACATCCCGGAAGAATTAAATCTTCAGTAACACCGCTATGTGAAACTCAAATCACGCTTTGAAGCTGCCTGTTCACAAAGTGATCCCAGTGGCCTCAAAAATGAATATATATATATATATATATATATATATATATATATATATAAGGGATAAATTTGGTAAGAAGAATGAAAATCCGAAAGTTCTCGTACGAATCTATTATTCACAACCGTCACTGGAAATAAAATTTAGCTCCGTGCAATAAAGAGGGCATTAGAAGGAATTATATTTATACAGGATAATAATTACTTTTTAAAGTCGAGGAATATAGAGCGAGATATTTTAAATATTCTTATTTTCTACAACTGGTGCAGGAAACATTGATTTATGTTTAATCTCTGCCTAAAGACTGAATGCATTTTTTAGAATCCTGCATTGCACAAGGCTTCAGATGCTCTATATATTTCGGAAGGCCATGCAGGAACATTTCGCGTCAAGGAATGGAAAATAAATCTTAGTTTATCGCAGACAAAACAAAATTCATTACAATTTCTTACATCCAATTTCTTCGTAAGATCGCAAGCACTACTTCCGTTTCCCATATCCTTTGGTCCTAAACCCAACGACCTATCGTACACTGGCATTGGTTAAACCTGAGGAGTTCTTCGCCACTTTGGGTCGAAGTAATGCAGAATCGTTTTTAACTAAGCAATCATGACTGTCCTTATTTGGAAAGGTTTGGAATGTCAGCAATAGACAGAAAGGCTAGCTAAGGTTCTGAAGTCGGCGTCTCTTCTTGTATAGAAATACATAGTGGATCCTAACCCATTGCTTACGCTAACCGGTTTGGCGTCTTTGCTGAACCGCTGGCGTTTCGCACTAAGCACTGTTGCTGCTGGTGGGTAAAGCTCCTATCTGGTAATT
Source organism: Reticulitermes speratus (assembly GCA_021186555.1). Taxonomy (NCBI): domain Eukaryota; kingdom Metazoa; phylum Arthropoda; class Insecta; order Blattodea; family Rhinotermitidae; genus Reticulitermes; species Reticulitermes speratus. The sequence goes on along the minus strand of JAJKFL010000002.1, from coordinate 41,992,092 downwards.
AGTCCTTTGGGAGAAAAACTTTGGTTGGAGGAGTGGAACTAGAAAGCTTGTGATCAAACTTGCTGATGACCTTTGAGATTCGATGGTGGTGGGGATGGTGGGTGTGGTGGAGTGTAATTCCGTTCATGATGGGAATAAGCGAATCGTGCTCAATTTTTAGGCGTATTCTCGAGGCGAAGAGCGAAAAATAGATCGGTAATGTCCGTCCGTCTGTCCGCATAACGACGAGTCTCTCACTGAATGGATTCTTATGACATTCCATATTTTGGATTTTTACTAAAATTTGTCCACACCTTCCGAATTTAGTTTAAAGTTGGACAAAAATAACAGGCACTTTATGTGAAGATCTAAGAAAATGTATGTGAATGGTTAGTATAATGGAGACACGCCATTTTCTTTGTGAGATAAGAACTGAGGCCTACGAAACAACCAACGATCTAAACATCTCGCCTTTCACGACAGAAGTACAGGCAATAGGATTTCTTGTCTTTTACGAGATAAGAACCATAAAGCATTTGCTCCATATTCTGACAAGCAGTACAAGAAATAGGCATCTCGCCTTCTATGAGACGGAAAAAAAAGACACACGAAGCCTCGAAGTCGAAATTAAGTATAAACAAGAGGGCAGTGATTGCGTTTAGGCTGCATTGAAATTATTCATGAGACAATTCGGGGTCTCACCCCAGGGGTAAGATTACACACTGTGGGTGTTTGAGATCAGCGTGCAGAGAATATTTTAGCCTAAGAGAAAGAAATTGAGAAGGATGGAAAAAATGCATAGTACTTATGGGCTTCCTAATTTCTTGGAAAACTTGAAGGCAAGAAAATTGGAGGATAATATTGGAATGGATACAACAGAAATCGCTCCTGGGGGGTAAAAACGGCCGGTGTCTAGGGCTGACAATCTTATCACCTTCATGTGCCAATTGTCTAGAAACTCTGGGAGCCTCAAACTCCTGGTGCCCTAAGGGCATATCCAGGCTTGTAATAGGATAGCACTAAGCTTGTAAAAAAATAGGGTGTGCAGTAGCGGACTGTACTCCTTTGACTAAGGTTAGGAGCTAATGATTTATTAAGGCAAGGAATATCTTAGTAAATATTAGTGCCTGACTTCTTCATATACTACGCAAATGCTTAAACTGTTCAGTAAACAGTACTAGTGCATTCAACCTGCAGCTATGGGGGCACGCAGTGGCGCAGATGGTTGAGGCACTGCTCTACAAGACGGAAGGTCCGGGTTCATTCCAGCAACAAAGCACATGCTTCGTAACATTGTTTTATGCCAGCATGGCTGAGTTCGTTTACAGTCATTGTCAGAAATATCTTCATCGCCAGGTCCCTCTTGTGGTCAGATATGGTCGAATGCATTTCTCCAAGTTCGCTGATCATTTCCGTACGGACTTGTGCGGTGATTGTTCAATGGAAGCAGCAAAGCAGCACACGTCAACTTTCGAGATGCTGTCGACCGATCCGAGGAGAATCTTTCATATTCCCGTAATCAAAGGCGCGTTTTCTTCCACGTAAAATGGCGCTCTGCACGGAGATGGCTTCCCAAATCGCTGCTGAAAGGGTGCCATCACCTGATTCATCGTCTGACCTGTGCTGTGTTTTTATACACCCACATACTCGCTACCAAACGCTCCTCAGTGTAATAATTGCCAATATATGCCATTGTCAAAGGCCGAGATATGCGTATTCGCTACAGAATCCCGATAGGGGCGAGATTTTCCGCAGCCGTCCAGACCGGCCCTGGGGCCCACCCAACCTCCTATACAATGGGTATCGGCTCATTCTGTGTGGTACAGCGGCCGGAGCGTGGCGTTAATCACTCACTCCCATCTAGGAGCCGAGGTTAAAGAAAGAGTAGAGCTCTGTGCCTTCATGGCAGATTATAGGGTGACATTTTATTTTTGTATGCCATTTTCAACGTCGCACAACACACAAGTAATAATGAGAAAGTGCCACGTGGGGTGTTGCGGCTTCGTCACATGTTCATTGCCACACAGGGTTGCCAAGTCATGTAAAACCATGCCAAGTCACTAAATGCAGATAACATGGAATAAATAAATAAAGTGTTGGTGACTTTTAGAACATCCTGTAGAGTCTTGTGTCAGTGTTAAGGTAATTTGTTATTAAGCCTGTTATAAAACAATAAAAATTGTGTGGGACTCGTTTTTACGGCAAATGCTGGAGATACAAGAGTCTAGACTTACGACAAGTTGTTTAAGATGACGGAAAGTCTGATATAAGAGGAAGAAATGGGAAGCTGAAGAATGCTCTGCAACGAGAAGCTCCATGATTTGTAATGATTACCAGACAATAACACTTTAATTAAAGGAGGGAAAAGTGGATGGGCTGGACACATATTAGCATGGAAGATAATAGAAATGGTCACACAGTTTTAGAAGGAACACCTGAAGGGAAGTATCCAATTGAAAGAAATGGTCGTAGATGTTAAAATAGTAATAAAATCGATGTTAAGTAAATTGTATGTCAAGGTGTGAACTAGATTTATTTGGCTCGCGATGTGACGCAGGGTCGGCCTCTTGTGAACAAAGGAATGATCGTCGTAACTTCATAAAAGACGAGGAAATCCCTGACAGGCTGCGCGAATATCCAGTTCTTGAGAACGGCTTGTCACACGTACTTAAATAATGGGTTTATATCCTGACGTTGTATTTTAAAGGTCAATAGTTCGACACTTTTTGTGCAAATGCTTCAAAATTCTTTATTGCGGTTAATTAAGAATTAAGTAATGTACTCGTTTTCTAAGTGCATTTGAATGCCAAACACAGAAATCCTTAAAGGTATAAAGTCTAGACTTGAACACACAAAGTCGTTCAAAGATTGACCTGTCGTTTACAAACAGAAGCGAGAATGAAGTCCTGGGCTTGCCGGTGTACCGAATTAAAACTACGTGAATATTTACGAGCACATGGCTTTCGTCTTGAGAGACTGGTGTTTATATGAACACACATCTGAGCACATGTCGCGGAACTGCCTGCCTGGTAACAGGTCTTAAGGAAATACGCTACGTCTGATGAGGTAAATGGACAACAACATGGCAGCAGGGCGCAACCTCTACCTATTTTTTATATTATCTTCACCGTGCAATTTTTAACAAATCACAAATTACACACCAACGTAATGCACTATATTTTTTCATTTTCTATTCTTCAACCCCTACATGTATCTAAACCCTTACAGGGTTATCTTCAGGGGTCTCGTAGTCTACATTTACTTTGCGTCCATTGTTGTCTGCTATTATGTTTTGTATCACATATAGTCAAGTTTCATATTACAGTAATTTACAATTTTGTCTTTAAATATATAAAACACATTATAAAATCCTATAAAATTCTTAAATAAGGTTCTTCAATATTTTTGTAGTAAAAAGATAAAATGAAGATAATGGGTTTTTAAAGATGAATCTTCTACCATTAGCTAATGGTAGAAGATTCATCTTTAAAAACCAATTCGTACGCATGATGAGAGTGTCTGCAGTGACACACGCACATTTTGGTAGTGAAGGTTCGCACAAGCACATGTACATCTTTACATCAACTGACGGACGTGTTGATCAAGACCATGTCACTGATGGGAACTGATTTTTTACAGTCGATCAACTTTATTTAACCGATAGCTGGGTCTATAGTGAGCAATAGACTATAGTGACAATTTGTAATATTATTCATTCCGTGCATTGTGCTTGCAAGCATTTATATACACCAACACATGCACACAAAAAAATTATAAGTTATCCATAATCATGAACCCTCATAGATGCTTCAGCGATAAATCTCCATCCTCAGTCAGATGTCAATACAAATGAATACATAATATCAATACATAAACTTTACATGTAGAATGTTAAAAACACTTGATCGCAGCTATAAATATAATAATATCCATACCATTATCAAGTACTTTAGGATGTCTTCAGTTCAGTGATCAATGTAATTGCCACAAGACGAGCAGATTCGTTATTGAGAAGCTAATAGTTACTCAGATATAATAATAACCATGGCTCAACAGCCCTATATGGGCCCGGGCCTCCTCTTGCCTCCTCTTTTCGAGGTTACTAAGTCGTGCGCATTCGTGGCAGTTGGTGACTGGTAAACTGGCCGCGCTAGTGTTCTATCGATCCTGATGTGTCGGCCAGAGCCATCTGGCAGGCAGTCAGGAGACTTGGGTGAGAAATGGAGGCAATTTAGCTTACGCAACATTTTTATTCATGCCCGTAAGGTTCTTTTACATGCCGTAAATCTACGACATGGGACCGACGGCTTTACTTCCCCTCCGAAGGAAGTGGTGCTCCGGATTTTTATCACACTTTTATCGACCTCGGTCGGGATCGAACCCGCGAACCTTGGGTCCAGTGGCGAGCACGCTAACCACTAGTCCACCGAGGTCGACAATAGTTACTCAGATGGTAAAGAAATTTCCAGCATTTTGTGTAGTAATCCGAATGTTCAACAATGTCCGCCAAGCACTGTATACCCTGAGCCAGATTAACCCGATCCACACCCAATTTCCTTAGGTTTTACTTTAATATTATTCTCTCAGGAAAATGTGGTCTGTTATAATTCTTTTCTCCTAGTAAAATTTTACATACACTTCTTATATCATAATACTCCGCCCCCTAGACAACGTGACTGTTACAGTGTTGTCCGTGCCTCATATGCTGGCTGCAATGGCTGAGAAATACAGATAATCGATAGTGATCCACTGCTACTGAAATCTTTTCGTTTACACCCTTCACCATTCCAGTGGCATATTTCAGACGGAAGCCTACTTGTGGGTAGACCAAACCAAACACGAAATTTGTTCATCACATTTTGTCACGTACTCTTATTAAGAAATACATGTTTGTGTCATTCAGAACCATGTGTTTCTAGTTGCCTCGCAAAACACTTACTACATTCCTTTTTTTTACATGGTGAAGGGCCCGCAGCAGATGCTACGACGCATCACAGCCTTAAGGCTTTTTGTGCAACCCTATGATGAAGATGAGCAGTTTTTACCAAGTTTTACAAGTAATGAGCATCAGGGGAATGAAATTGACAGGGGAAAATCCGACAACTCGAGAAAAACCTGTCCCAGTGCCACTTTGTCTACCACAAACCACATGGACTGACGGGATCGAACGGCCTCTCGCAGTGAGAGGCGGTGACTAACCTCCTGAGCCATGGCACGGCCTACTGCATTCCTTCCATTCTATTCAGTCCTTACTGTTAGGTTAGGGTTACTGGTTCATGTCCCGGATTGTTCTACCATATAAAGACAAATTATTTCGAGTAAATGAAGAGCTAGAAGTACAGCGTCAGACTGGCCTGGCGTTCGGTTATGCTCTTACGTCTTTTAAAACTTATCGTGCTTGCAGATAGCACACAATTACGCCGGCGACTCTCTTACAGCAGGCAATTTCGTTGATATGCCCTTTGTAGTTACTTTTCTCAGAGAGAATACTCAAGTACCTCCATAACATAACACTTGCTGTGCTCTCGTGCTTTTAACAAAATACGTGCCCATAAAAACCATGAAGGGGTGTTTTCAAACCTACACCACTTTTACCCTTATCTAGATGTCTTTTGAAAGGCTTGACCGAGAGATTTAAACCTGTCCAGATAGGGGAGTATAAGACAGGAGTGGATTTATTAAGTTATCCATTTTTATCTTCGGTGTGTCGATATCAAAGTTGATTTCTGTGTACATAGGATCCTATGTGACAGATCTGTAAATTCCAGAAATAAAACAAGATTGAAAACAGTGTACTCCGTGACGTAATTCACAGAATTTCGCAAGGAGCTCTTTACTTTTAAAATGTCATAGCTATGTTATCACTGAAACGTGTGTTATTTCCACTGATCGTTACAGCGGGTAGATCACCCCACATAATTCTTGAAACCCCAAATCAACATTAGTGATTTATTTTATAACAACTTGAAGAACCAAAATCAGTACTTACAGTCTTGTAGTACACAACATAAAGTAAGAAATATGCTAACAAATTCGCAGACTGATCACCAGAGAAGCTCTATCATCTCGACCACTTGGTAGTGCCGGCCTATATGGCACCTCCCGACATACGCCCACCAAGGACTCCAACTATCCCTTGCCGAAACCGAATTTTGGATGGGAAGTCCGAAATTGGATTTGTTGCTCGTTGCTCCGAGACAGGTTGTAGAGTGGTCAAGCAGATATCCGCAGCTTACTAGGTAGACTTTGGTCGGATCCCAAAAGTATAAGGTAGGGGTGGGAAGGAGCTGAAAGGACAGTCCATCTACCGATAGTAAGGGGTGTAGGGTATCGTTCGGTTGATCTACTTGGGATGCCGCTACTATGTCACGGTACATCACAATACGTGGATAGATGAAATTTCATACAAGCCCATAACATAAAGGCTTTTACGGTGTGAAGAATATACTTTCATACACTTACGTGAATTTGTTGGGTTTGTTATGACGTGTAATTGCTTAAAGCACGGTTATGGAGCATTTAAAAAAATACTTGCCTTTGCCGACATTTGCGTAAGTCTGAAATACTCAACGTCATTACGTTCAGATGTCTTACACCGAATTTCACAGAAAATTAGTCATTACGTGCGGAAAGATGGGATACACTCCAAATTTTATATTTGTCATCCGCTTGTGTTGATTTAATAATAAAGGATTTAATTACTGTCAAAAACAACGAGTGTTTATTGCATATTTTATTCTGGCAACATGTTTCCATCAAACATGCTCATCTTCAGGCCAATAATATAAAATCCATAAATGTGTTTTATGCAATTTTATTAAATGATATTAATAACTCAGATCTCAATTTTACATTGTAACCAATAACTGCTGCCGTGTCAGATATCCTGTGGTACCAATCAGCCCAGGTAATACCAAATCCCGCCAGTGGAAACGATCCTGAGTCAGTTTAGTCGGATTTACGTCGTCATTATCAGATCTGGTCAGAATAAATTCTGAACATTTTGGCTACGTTATTCAGTCAGTCAGTCAGTTCTGCTTAAAAGCTTGCTTTTGACCATACTTCTGTATGTTAATATCAGGCGAATGAATTTGAGGCGATGTGTCTTGTTGAATAATCTGTGACTGCTGATAAGATCTGGTGCTTTATCTGACACTGGCTTTGTAAGGAATCGCGGTAGGTTGAAACGACTTAGGAAAATATCACATGAACTAAACCTGTAGGCTACTCTTTTCCGTGTATCGTAAGAACTTCTTGTAACGGAAGCTCAGGAAATGTTGTTGCTTCTGTTTTAGACACCTTTTCTCTAACGCAGATGTACAAAGTTATTTAAAGCGTATTAGCCATGTAAGTAAGATGTAAATCTGAAGTCAGTAACTTATCCTGCAGGTCACAGTTACGGGGGTGTCGAATTGAATGACACTCTTTGTTTAGTAGAACCATTTTAATGTTAACTTCGTTTGGTTTATTTTAAACTACTTAAGGTCATAAGTGTGCTTTTTTTATATATATATATATATTATATATATATATATATATATATCTTTTGAGCATTTTGATATAGTTTTATGAAGCACACGATTATTTGCATACCTTATATATTGCTAGTGAATTGTGTCCGGCCGCTCTTGGGTTCGAATTCAGGCGCGTGTCATCCAAAGATTGAGAGATCTGAGCTGGGTATTTGGCAAATGATCCAGTTTATATAAAATAGAAAGAAGGTGCAACTAGAGCATTTTGTTAGCACGCATCTTCTTTGGTTAGTGAAAAATCAATTGAAGTCAGATTGTTAGAGTAGAAAGTGCTGAGAAATTACAAGTCCAATCTTGTAACAGGCGTCACTTTGGGAAATTGTGTGAAGTCAGATTTCCCCGCTGTTGGGACATGTTGGTCACTGCTTACCAGGACGACAACATGGGAAAATGTTTCGGAGACCCAGCTAGCTGTGCGAACTCTAGTTCGGCGGTTTATAGCTCTGCGGATTCTAGTGCTGCCAATTAGCTCTGCGAACTCCAAGTGCCTACAGAAAGCGAAGTGGGGTAAGGTACTGCTCATTCTTATTCTTATTTATTATTGTGTGTTATTTTTATTCATATTCTGATTTTATTCATGTTTTGATCCAAATTTTGATTACAGTTTACTTTGTAAGAGATCTGTTACCGGGCATTCTGCACACACACGAAGTACCATAACCCCGAAGGCATTAGCATCCATACATAATTGTGTTCAATTTGTGCTTTTGGAGAAATTAAAGTGGCAGTACAGAAGCAGATTATAGCATGTGACATTATCGAGAGAAGGACGTCGTGTGGGGAGCTAAGCGGCGGCGTTGACCGTGCTTCTTCTCGTTGTATTCCCTGAGACGCTACCACGGTGCGAGCTCTTGAGTCCCTTGATTTCATGAACGACAGCAGCTACATTTTTCAACATAAGCAGGAGGACTTAAGCTAGGACCGAGCCGGGTTCAGGAAACCACCACCGACAGATAAGCCGAGGTGAATGGACGAGTGCAGTATCAACTGTGCGCTAATTGAGTGGCGTCGAAAGCGATACGAAGAACACTTTCGATCGTACTGGCACACAAAAACTGGGCGGATCGAGTCATAACATACAGCCTGCTATTACTGAAGTCTTAGAATTCGATTCAGAACACTCATATTCAGTACTGCAGGATTTTTGTGTTTTTATGACTAAGCCATTCTGACCACGTATTTGAAGAGCGTTATACTCGTATACTTTAATACATGTGTATAGATATATATTGTGATGATATAACAAGTTATACGCATCCTAGGACTGCACAATTATTTCAGCTGTTTAGTGAACAGAAAGTAATGGTATGGACTGTTTGAAATAATCACGTGTGTAACTTTGTTCACGATGTGGTGTTAAAAGAGGTTTGTTAACACATTTGCCCCGTAGCCTTCGTTCGCCTGCATAGATGGAGATCGGCCAACTCGCTTTACCCGGACGTTGGAGATGCTGCCGCATAACGGCGCAGGAAGATTTCGTATGTTCTAAATATGAAGGCTGTTTCATGCTGTTTTCATCTGGAAACAGTTCGACCATTTAAATCGATACCCAACGGCTAAATTTAACATGTAAAACATACTTCATATTACTTGCATATAAAAGGAGATGGAAAGACGATAGAATGTGGGAAGACATATCTCCAAAGATGGGATGGAATGATAAACCAGAATGAAGTCGCGGAAGTGAAGTGTTAGATAGCTTAGTCAATGTAGTAACTAAGATATGGGTTGGATTCGGGGTTCGATTCCGGAGAGCAGCAGAAATATTTCTGTTTCTACAGCGCCGAAACCGGCTGGGTCCTACCAAGTCCGGTATTCACTGTATACCAGGATTTTCTTCTAGGGGTTCAAGCGGCAGAGGATTGAAGCCGATCACGTGTCCCCATCTAGTACGGACCGAAGTTGTGACTACGTGGAGTTATACTGCCAAAACCAGTATACGTTGGATAACTTAATGATGAGCTGGATATCTGATTCTTAGGAGGGATATTAAACTAATACATACGCTTTTATGAAGAAGACCTCGAAAGTTACCGTGTGCAAGATCGAAGAAGAGCTGGGAAACTAACAGTAAGTTGGATGGAAATAAAGAACGCTGTGAAGGATCTGGGCGAACTGGCTCGGAATTGTGTCCACTGCTGGGGTTTGGCATTATCGGAGCCTAAGCCATGTTCATCTCGTTAATCCATTTCGTGCTTATTTTCACTTAAGTTAACGTACTTCGCTGATTTTACTTAAATGAACATTGGTACAAGTCCACTGTAACCTGTAACTTCTAATTTTATTGCCTTTTGGGTTATCATATTTTGTAGGATAGTAAATTGTTTCCGACGTTTCGGAGACGAGTGCCTCCATCTTCAGTGTGAATTCGGTTTAGGCCATTAACTCGCTGTGTCTATCCTCGCAGGTATCACTTCGAGAACCGCTGAATGATCGATTGCACTGGTCAACAGTGAAAATGTTACGGAGTTGAAACTAGTTAATCTTAACTAATTTGAGGTCGCTGAGAACGAATATGATGCTTAAAATTGTTTGTTAGCTCTTGTTTTGAAGTAACAGGCCTTTATTAATGTGACCGATTTTTATTATTTTCCTTACATTTTGTTTATACACGAAAGACTGAAATGGGTCTACATTTCCATTCCTAACCGTAATTTATGCTATAGGCTTATACTTACACTAAGATTGTGTACTTGCATATTCACAAAATTATATAGGCCTATATATTGAGCCGGTTCTGGCGTAGCGCAACTGCAGTGACTTGGTGTCGGTCATCGTCGGATCGCGTCGGGTCGCGCTAGCTAATCGTTGGGGATTCCCGCGCCTTTTCCACGGTGTGCCACGTGGTATTTAGAGTTTCAGTGTGCTTTCTCGCTGCATCCGTGCTCGTTTACAATATCTTGTTTTTTAACGCGAAGAAAACTAAGATGCCTCGTAAATGTGTGAACCGTTCAGATAGTTTTTGTTATGTTTGTGGGAAAGTGACATTTGCTTCACAAAAGCGTGCTCTAACTCCAATTGTGAAAAAGGCGTACCATCTATACTTCGGTTGTAAAGTTGGGGATCAGGACAAGAGCTGGGCTCCACACATATGCTGCAACTCTTGTTCGGCAAATCTTTGCGGCTGGTTAAATCACAAGAAGCGTTCTATGCCTTTTGCTGTACCCATGGTGTGGCGTGAGCCAACAAACCACATTACTGACTGCTATTTCTGCATGGTTCCTCCACTGGAACATGGAACGTCGAAGAAAAAAAGTGTAAACTGAGCTACCCAAATATACCATCTGCTATACTACCGGTGCTCCATGGAGACGATCTACCTATTCCAGAACCACCTGACTCATTTGAAATCGAAGATGATGATGAAGATGAGGAATGCAGTAATACAAATGTCTCAAGTTCTAGCGATCCAGATTTTATATTTGATGAAGCATGTACTGAGCCACACAGAACGAATTGAACGACCTTGTGCGAGATCTAGATTTGTCGAAAGGTAAAGCTGAACTCTTGGGCTCAAGATTGCAGCAGTGGAATCTACTTGGTGAGGGCGTCTGCATGTCTACATTTCGTTCACGTCATAAAGACTTTGTTTCATTCTTTTCAATGAAAAGTAATCTCGTCACCTGCCATGACATTGATGGTCTGATGTCAGCTCTCAACATCAATCATAACCCTGATGAATGGAGACTTTTCATAGACTCCTCACAGTTGAGTTTGAAAGCAGTATTATTGCATAATGGCAACATTTTGCCATCGATTCCAATCGGTCATGCAGTTCACATGAAAGAAACATACAGCAACATGAAGCAACTGTTGGAGTGCATAAACTATGATAAATATAAATGGCAGCTTTGTTGTGACTTAAAGGTTGTTGCCATCTTACTCGGACTGCAGCAAGGATACACAAAATTCTGTTGTTTCATCTGTGAATGGGACAGCCGAGCAAGGGCCTCGCACTATGTGGTCAGGGACTGGCCTTTAAGACAACGTCTGGAGCCAGGTTCAAAGAATGTACTACATCCGTCTTTAGTGGAACCAAGCAAGATTCTGTTGCCACCACTGCACGTTAAGCTTGGCCTAATGAAGAATTTCGTCAAGGCAATGGATCGAGACGGCCAAGCATTCAAGTACCTTCGTGATAAATTTCCGAGGATGAGTGATGCAAAAGTCAAAGAAGGTGTTTTCGTCGGTCCACAAATCCGAGACATCTTCAGAGATGAACAATTTGACCGGCTTATCACTGGTGACGAGCAGTGTGCTTGGAATGCTTTCCGGTTGGTTGCTAATAACTTCCTCGGAAACACCAAGGCTGACAATTACAAGGAAATAGTGGAGGACCTGTTGGTTGCGTATCAGAAATTGGGCTGCAATATGTCGTTAAAGATTCACTTTCTGCATTCTCACCGGATTTCTTCCTGAAAACTGCGGTGCGGTCAGCGACGAACACGTTGAACGCTTTCACCAGACCATTGGGGAAATCGAAAATCGTTATCAGGGGAAATGGAGTACAGTTATGTTAGCAGATTATTGCTGGACAGTAGTTAGAGACTCTCCAGAACTTGTATACAAAAGACAGGCTAAGAAAAGACGCCTTTAGCCGAAGTGATGACGGACAGCAGTGAATAGTAAGTATTATTGTGTTAAATATGCTACATGTTATTATAAAATTTCACAAATCTTGGAAACTGTAGCTAACTCATCATTTTAAGGCCTATTTTCATGTTCAGCATACCCAATTACATAAAGGAAAGTGGATTTGATGCTCGTAACCGAAAAAAAGTTAAAATTTGTTGCCCAGTGTTGTTGGAAAGTTCCGATAGACTTCACCGATACATACCAATTTTAGTTAAAATCGCACAAAAATAACGGATGCTTTACATGAAGACCAGCACACATCGGCAGCATATCTCGCTGAATATTTATTGGAGCGTAAAATGTTGAAAGAGGACTGCGTCCAGTACGTACTTTTTTCCACAAACCTCGCAGTTTTCGAGATAGTCAGGGAAAAGTGGCTGTTACGCTGTCTAGAGGCAATAACGCTAAGCTACACTTTCGAGCATTTTATTTCCCTGTATATTTCCGACAAAACATACTTCTTCCTTGGCGGTCAGAGCCAAGGCTCAGGCGGTTAGTCACCGGCTTGTCACCGTGGAGGCCCCGATCTGTTCCCAAGCCAGTCCGTGTAGGGTCTGTGGTGAATGGAGTGGCGCTGAGAAAAGTTTTTCTTCTAGTACTTCGGTTTTCCCTTGCCCCTGTCTTTCCACCACTACTCCATAATCATTAATCTGTCACCGACGCTGTATAATCTGGGCAACTGACAGCGTCCTTAGATTACACGTATAAAACGATTTCCTCCTTCAGTAGCCTGCTAGCGACAGGTGCCCCGTTGTTCGAAACCGTGCCCCCGAGATTTGCAAAGTGTCTGGGCATGAACTAACATGTTACCTAAAAGTGCAAAAGAAGGTGTGACAGGTGGACAGAGAGATTCGAATAATTACGTAAGTGATGTGCTTGTCAACGTGATGATCACTTTACTAATTTCCGTTTTCTGTAATTGAAATTAATCACTCCGCATTGTGCAGTAACGTCAGCGAGCTTCTTAGGAAATTAACGTCCAGGATTTTGTTGCTTATTTCCGTGAAACTTCAAAATGAAAGCACACGCGCGAACGCCTGGCTTTAATGAACTTGTCTGTATGGAAAGTTTATTTTCCACTTTCAAAAAAAGTTACTGATAATTGGTGTAACTGGCTGCTATTGTTACAACTCGTCTTTCAATCTGCTCTTTGCCTTCAGTCGTCTGTATAGCAACCTTCAGAAAAATCGGATTTATTGGAATAATAAATGTAATATATTTGATATCCTTCCCGTATCAAAAGCTTTATCTTATATACATATCATACAAAACACATCGTTCGCTCTAACACAACACTTTTTATTTATTTTATTTCAATGCTACATGTTTCGATCGGTGTCGATAATCATCAGGCGATCGAAACATGTAGCCCTAATATAAAACAAGTTAAAGTGTTGTGTTAGACGGAACAGTATGTATTTGTATGATCGATTGAAACGCAACGGGATGGATGTCATTACACTGTTATGTACATATATCTAATACTGACCACAACACGAAACTTACTTGTCAGTATGCGCTACTGCAGTACTTGTTCCTATGTCATTACATTGTTATGTACATATATCTAATACTGACCACAACACGAAACTTACTTGTCAGTATGCGCTACTGCAGTACTTGTTCCTATGTCATTACATTGTTATGTACATATATCTAATACTGACCACAACACGAAACTTACTTGTCAGTATGCGCTACTGCAGTACTTGTTCCTATGTCATTACATTGTTAAGTACATATATCTAATACTGACCACAACACGAAACTTACTTGTCAGTATGCGCTACTGCAGTACTTGTTCCTATGTCATTACACTGTTATGTACATATATCTAATACTGACCACAACACGAAACTTACTTGTCAGTATGCGCTACTGCAGTACTTGTTCCTATGTCATTACACTGTTATGTACATATATCTAATACTGACCACAACACGAAACTTACTTGTCAGTATGCGCTACTGCAGTACTTGTTCCTATGTCATTACACTGTTATGTACATATATCTAATACTGACCACAACACGAAACTTACTTGTCAGTATGCGCTACTGCAGTACTTGTTCCTATGTCATTACACTGTTATGTACATATATCTAATACTGACCACAACACGAAACTTACTTGTCAGTATGCGCTACTGCAGTACTTGTTCCTATGTCATTACATTGTTATGTACATATATCTAATACTGACCACAACACGAAACTTACTTGTCAGTATGCGCTACTGCAGTACTTGTTCCTATGTCATTACATTGTTATGTACATATATCTAATACTGACCACAACACGAAACTTACTTGTCAGTATGCGCTACTGCAGTACTTGTTCCTATGTCATTACATTGTTAAGTACATATATCTAATACTGACCACAACACGAAACTTACTTGTCAGTATGCGCTACTGCAGTACTTGTTCCTATGTCATTACATTGTTATGTACATATATCTAATACTGACCACAACACGAAACTTACTTGTCAGTATGCGCTACTGCAGTACTTGTTCCTATGTCATTACATTGTTAAGTACATATATCTAATACTGACCACAACACGAAACTTACTTGTCAGTATGCGCTACTGCAGTACTTGTTCCTATGTCATTACATTGTTAAGTACATATATCTAATACTGACCACAACACGAAACTTAATTGTCAGTATGCGCTACTGCAGTACTTGTTCCTATGTCATTACACTGTTATGTACATATATCTAATACTGACCACAACACGAAACTTACTTGTCAGTATGCGCTACTGCAGTACTTGTTCCTATGTCATTACACTGTTATGTACATATATCTAATACTGACCACAACACGAAACTTAATTGTCAGTATGCGCTACTGCAGTACTTGTTCCTATGTCATTACACTGTTATGTACATATATCTAATACTGACCACAACACGAAACTTACTTGTCAGTATGCGCTACTGCAGTACTTGTTCCTATGCCCTTGCAGTGGTTTCCAATGTAATTTGACCCCAGAAAGCTTGCGCTCTCGAAACGTTTTTACGTAGCCTGTGGTAAATTTTTTATGGATGAAACTAAAACCTAGACCATAAATAAGTAAGGATATTTTAAGTAAAGTTTTAAACAAAGTGTGAGATCAACCTATTATTTTATTTCATATGTTAGTATTTAAAATTCTCATACCGTGTATATGGAAATGAATCTTAAAAACCAATGTGCGGTTCCATAACAAAAATAAACCCATTTTCGATATGGGTTTTTTTTTATTTATTCTAGTATTGCAACAATTCAGAAGGATTCGAAAGAGCAAATAATTATCAAATACAAATGAAAATTACTTTAAGCGTAGTTTATTCTAATAGTATTATTTAGATTATCGTTTATTAAATATGTACGTACTAGAATTTTATTGCGGGACCCTTATTATGACTTTGTTTTAGTGGCTCGCTATAAAGCTGCATGTATAGGCCTCGCGTCCAATTATTGGCACTGATTTACTACGTATTTATTCACCACCTCCAGTCCTGGTGCCTTTCTCACCTGCTGATTCTGACACGGTGCAATATGTGGACAATATTAGTAATGGCAGAAATACTGAAAATACTTACATTTGACAACACACGTTAGGAAATTATGATGGCTTGTCATATACGTATGTAATTATTTTTATACACAGACATACTCATACTAGGTTCTAATAATGCAGTGTTGTAGTACAGAAAAAGAAAAGTCAACTGGGACCATATTTTTGAAAAGGATTTATGTTTGCCAGAGAAGTTCTGAATTTCTGAGTCAATGCCGTTGGCTGTGCGGTCTAAGGCGTAGGTCTGTACCTGCTTGATCACTGGCATTGTTGGTTCGAATCCCTCTGAGGACCTGGATGTTCGTCTCTTGCAGCTGTTGTGTTTTCTGTATGTAGCGGTCTCTGCGACGAGCTGATCACTCGTTCAGAGGAGTCCCACTGGGTGTGTGTGTGTCTAATTGCGTGTGATCTATAAACCTCAACAATGAGGCTGCCGATCCCGGTGGCCGTGTGCTAAGGCGTAGGTCTTCAGCCGCTCGATTGCTGGGATTGCTCGTTGGAATCCCGCTGAGGCATGGATATTCATATCTTGTATTTGTTGTGTGTTGTGTAGGTAGCGGCCTCTGTGACGGGCTGATCACTCGTTCAGAGGAGTCCCACTGGGTGTGTGTTTTGTGTGTGTGTGTGTGTCTGGTTGTGTGTGATCTAGAAACCTCAAGAGTGGGGCGGGTTATGCCCGATTTGGGCTGTTGCGCAACAGTAAAAAATATCGCAATACCAGCCAGCCACGAACCCGTAGCTATTTAGTTGCCTATTGCATAATTTCCAGTGCGCAAGATGCAGCCTCTAGCAGTTTTATCCTTCAAAACGAGCGTCTAAAGAACTCTCCTAGTATATAATATATAATATAACGCCAGCAGGCTGAATAAAGTAAAAAACGTTGGAGATCAAAGCACAGTCTAAGCGCCCATGTTCCTGTAAGTACTTCCAGAATGATAAAGAGGATTGCCAGATGACGTAGTTTTACCTATTGATCTCACCGATCTTTCCTCCAAAAGAATCCCATAATGACTGAGAGTTTTACAGTAACTTACATGAAAGGATCGACTACCAGAGCAAGTGTCAGCTTCTTATCCATTTATCCACGGGTCAGTAGATACATGACAGTGGCCGCATGTACTCGTGGTTTTGGATCATCCAAACAGGACAAAGTTTCACTTTCCTGCATTTGAAGACTTGCGGCGACCTGATACGCCATTCAAATTGCGCCACAGAAGAAATTAATAAACTGCTAAAGCAATGGTTATGTCGGTAGTAGAGATAGGTTTGATGAAACGTTCTAAGCGAGAGCATTTAGCAGTTGGCAAAGTGGCAGTGCATTAAGTAGGTTTGTTACTGTCACAAAGAATTACAAGCTACAGATGTACACGAAACTCGGCCACAACAACTGCTACTCGCTATTCATACAGATCAGTGACCTGCAGCGTGAAATAATCCCATAAAAGACAGGAGAACCCCTCATTAAAACTTCGGCCCTTGGGGTAGAGAATTTCGTAAAAATAAATTATACCTCAAGGCTTTTCGGACGCAGGACGCTGTTACTCTCAACGCATCTTTACGCATCATTTCCAACGCAGTCAACTTCTTCATCACAGGGTTGCACAATAAGCCTTAAGGCTGCGGGCGTCCGTAGCATCAGCTGCGGGGCCCTTCACAAAAAAAAAAAAAAAAAAAAAAAAAAAAAAAAGGCAGTCAACTTCTCTTTGTTTTAGTATGCATGAAAGCTGATTCTGAATATTAAATGAACTTCTCTCCTGTGACGATGTCTGAGTACTATGAAAATATGTCCTAACAAAATACGTTTTTTAAATAAACGGACGTTTACTGGCACAAGCGAGTAACACAAGATGATAGGAACAATATAGAAGGATACAAATGATGGCAGTCTGGGATGTGACGTCGTGTAAATTGGCAAAGTATACACCTACGTTTCGAGAAACCTGTTGCTTCCACCTTTAGTCTTTATCCCTGAAGAAGGAGACAGCAAGATTCCCAGCAATGTTGGCATGTATCCACAAACATACACGGCGTCATATCCCAGAAGACTTTAATCTTAATATTTACAGCCATAAGAATCTAATACTTCTATGTATAAATAGGTAAAACAAGAATAAGTTTCCCGCTTTCAGATAGGAGGAGCTCTAATGACTCACGAGCCTGCATCTTATTAGTGCAAATTTTAAATGACAAACTCCTAAAGAGAAAACCGAGAATAATCTTAAAATTGATCCTAAGAAATAGGATCGGTTGGATTCAACAGGCTTCGTATAGGGTCCAGTGACGTGTTGTTGATTTCATCTTCACGCTACACCAGTGCTTTTCAAATTTTTTTCGTCTGTGGAACCCTTTGCCAAACTGAAATATTTCACTGAACCCCACCCATGTTTTTGAGTTGACACTATAGTGACAGTAAAAAAAAAAAGGAACGTAGACCGCAGGGTTTTTTTTCTTGCTTGTAGGCAGATAAAAACAATGAAACCTCACTGTAGGTTTAATCAATCAATCAATGAAACAGTACAAATTCTTCTGTGTTAATTTCTCAGTGTGACGCATGAGGCTGTTTTGATGAACAAATCAGTTTGAAATCTGGTATAATGGACGAAAGTTGCAATCTGAGATCTTCCTCAGCGTCCAGCTTATTTCTGTATTTAGTTTTTGCTATAATGTGTCGCGAAAACGCACATTCACACATGTAAGTGTTTGGAAACTATTGTAGTTTTCTAACGTTCTGAAGTTATGCAAGTGTTTTTTTTTTTGCGTGGTGAAGGGCCCCGTAGCAGATGCTACGGACGCACCGCAGCCTTAAGGCTTCTTGTGCAACCTCTATGATGAAGATGAGCAGTTTTTTTTACCAAGTTTTACAATTAATGGAGCACCAGTGGAATGAAATTGACAGGGGAAAACCGACACCTCGGAGAAAAACCTGTCCCAGTGCCACTTTGTCCACCACAAATCTCACATGGACTAATCCGGGTTCGAACCCGGGCCTCCGCGGTGAGAGGCCGGAAACTAACCCCCTGAGCCATGGCACGGCCTTATGCAAATGTTTCTTTCGAAGTATTCCCTGTCAAAATGTAACATACTTGTTTTTCAATATTACCTCCTATTCATGGTTTAATATTATTATAGACGTAAGTCGGCAAAATAACTATAATAATATATAATAACCATAGCTCAACAGCCCTATATGGGCTCGGGCCTCCTCTTGCCTCCTCTTTCCGAGGTTACTAAGTCGTGCGCATTCGTGGCAGTTGGTGACTGGTCAACTGGCCGCGCTACTGTTCTATCGATCCTGATGTGTTCGCCAGAGCCATCTGGCAGGCAGTCAGGAGACTTGGGTGAGAAATAAAGGCAATTTAGCTTACGCAACATTTTTTATTCATGCCCGTAAGGTTCTTTTACATGCTCCGGATTTTTATCACCCTTAAAAATCCATCGACCTCGGTCTGGATCGAACCCGCGAACCTTGGGTCCAGTGGCGAGCACACTAACCACTAGTCCACCGAGGTCGACCGGCAAAATAACTACAACATACAAAATACCCAAATTTTATCAGGGCTTCGCGGAACTCCTGGTATGTTTTCGCGGAACGCCAGGTTTCCAAGAAACCCACTTTGAAAAACACTCGGCTACACAAATGGAAGAGGGAGTTCTTAAGTTTAGGACTGACTTTGAGTTTCCAAGATGAATTCTGTTAGAAGTAGCTGGTAAATTTTATGCAAACGAACTGTAATTGAAACAAAGTAAAACGTGACTGACAGTAGAGGCGAGTTAGTGTAAACACGGTATTGTCTGATTAACACTGACAGCTACGTGGCTTTGATTATTTAGTCTAATTTATAATTCATTTAATGACGATGATGTAGCTTAGAGAGTGAAGCTTCGTCTTTTGAACAACAGACCTACACACTAGAGCGTTTTAATGAGAGAGTCATTCATGAACTCAGTACCACTTCATGAGCTGCAAGGGTAGATGCGAGTAGATCTGACAAATGATTGTAAGAAGAGGAAGGAATGAAGTGTTTTGTGTTTTGAGGAAACATAAACTATGTTGGAAAGTTTTACACTGAATTATATTCACTGCTGCGGGGATTGAGGGTGAATTAACTTAAACTGCGCAGAAATAAAACTTAAAGTTTGCATACGCTGAGGGTGAGAAGAGTGCGACATGTCAGAAGAGTCTCCCACCAATTATGGGGATTAGGCGCAGAGAAAACTGAAATGCCTCTACTGTCAGGTAACTTAGCCGTGTTCCGGTTACTGTTTCGCTTGTTCTTGCTCTTGCATTAGTCAGAAAATCCTCCAAAGGATTGTGCTTTTTTTTTTTTTTGTTTTGGTTGTCAGTGTAGCCATAAATCTCGGGAGAGTAATGTGTTGGGGCGTGTAGGAGTTTTACGAAACAGCACCAACCGTCTTGTTGTAGGCACACTAGGTCACACTGACGTAGACAATTTGCATCAAGTTTGGGAAAGGTTACTTAAGCATACCAACGGAAACAAATCAGTTAGTCTGCAATTATGTAACTTTATTTTATGGAAACTGGTAACGTCCTCAAAGTAATAGGCATTTGCTTGTGAACAAAGGTAAAATTTTAAGGACTGGCTGTTCTTTTCAGTAATTTTCTTGCGAGGCATCTTACATTCTGCATTCTATCCTCATAAATATTCTGTTTAACTTAAGCAATAAGCATGTAAACTTTTGAAGTGGCAGAAACATTATCGCCCCACTATTGGTGAATAGACGCTACCTAAAATATTACTTTGAAAATAATAGGCGCCTTCGAAACAATGAAAAAATAACTATATTTACTACACGTAATAGCAAGAAGTACAGATGTTTTAAGAGCCTATTCAGATGAGTTCAGTAAAGCATTTATTTTATTTTAGGTCTTCGCTGTTATGGGTTTTACGTGACGTATGGTGGTAGAAGCTTACCGAGGTTTCGGGACAGCCTATAGGTCCCACCTTCAAGGGTCATTCTAAATACGAGTATTTAACTTATACTTTCAAATTTTAACACTGTACACAGCCAAATAATCATACCACAAGTTCAAATATTAACACAAAAAAGTGCCAACAAAAGACAGCACAGTATAATAAGGAGGAAAATTTAATCTCTTAGAACTAAACAGCACTTCATTACAGCTCTATTCTTCGGCTGCAGCGGCTTCAAGTAGGTCGCACTGAAAGAATAATTAGTAAGGGACTACAAGCTTGTCTCAGAGCAACAGTCCTAACTCTTCAAACTTCCAAGCGTAAAAAAAAAAAACTTTAATTTTAGAAACAAAGAAACTTCTCTACTTTGTAATTGTCTAGTCACACACCTTTATTACATGTAAACAAATAGCTGGTATCTTATTGTGTGATGCTTAGATGATGCCGGAGTACAGGGCGCGACAATATCGGCAATGATGCATGACGACTTTTCAGGAAAATACATAATCGTAGGTTTTTCGAAGTAATTTGTATGTTAAAGTGGTTTCCTGTTTTATCTTGGGAAAATACGTAAAGGAAAATGCCCATGGTTAAGGATCCTGTGTAGTCATAAAAATAACATCTCTTACTAAATCAATAAACAGATGTTGCAACTAATACTTAATATGTGTCGTCCGGCCTTCAAATCCCAATGTAGACGCTGATGGCCGGAGTTATTGTCGTGACAGCAATGTCCCTTTCCGCCGTCATTTAACGGAGTATGGGCGACCCGTCTGGCAGACAAACGTTCATAAAATACATGTTTAAATACTCGTATTAAAGACACTTCAAGGGTAAGAGTTGTGTTCATAATACAAGGCCTCAACACAAGGCAATACTACTAACGTGCAATGTACATGGTTTCTTTTCTGTGATTGACTTACAAAGACGTATGTATTTTGTGACTCGCGGTGTTTTAATATTTATGCTGAGCATCTTGCATAAACGTAATTTCGTGACCATATATCTATCAGTGGTCGGTTTAATTTTAACACTTGCGAGCGCAGTAGCGCCTGCTTGTATTTCACACGCACCTCCTCGAGTCGAGTCGGCATTACATTACCGTATTCAGAATTAAGAATTTAAATAAATGTAACAACAATCTTACTGTAAAAAAATTAAACACTATGAGTGACATAAATATTCGAGTATTCATTGAATTAGAAGTTCTTTATACATTTGAAGAATGTAACATTTCTGTATAATACTTAAAACTTCATTTTTTACTTTGTATTCACCGTGCATTTTGATATCACTCAACAATTAAACCAACAAATTCACTTTATGTGGGGTTATTGGACATGCTTAAGAAATAAAGTGCATTTGTTAGTTTAATTGTTGAGTGATTTAAAACGTCAGTTTCATCCTCACCGAAAATCCAACCAGTTCATGCTGTTTGCCTATAAGAAAATAGTCGCTGTTTATTTTGAGAATAATGTAGATCATACAAATGAAGGCTGAAGATAAAATGCAAAATTCATGAATGTGAAAGTAAGTGGTACACACATTTACCACTAAGCTTTAAAGAGTTAATGGATCTAGACACAATCCTACGCAGTTTATTTTGGACTGAGGAAATGCTGGCTGTGAGATTCAAGTCTTCTGGGATGTTGAACCGTGTTGCCTGCTGAATAGTTAAAGACTTTTCGGAGACGTGTTGTGCATTCATCTTCAGGGTCAAGCGGTTTAAAAAAGGATAGACTGTTTAACACTGAAGAAGAGAGTAAAACATTCCTTAGAAATGTAGGTAAATATTTACCAGTCGACAGGACAAAAAATTGCAGACGACTTGAATCTTCATAAACACTTCTGTAAGAAACTCAGATCTCATACACAATATCCTGTTTGTAAATCTGTTGATGTCAGTTTGTTCCGTAAAGCCCCGATCGGGTTTGCTTTATTCGTGATTTCAGGCTTCCGCCGCGGTGTATATGAGATCTGCACTCTTCTGGGATATTACTCAACGTCGAGTGGTAATCCTTTACCGACGTTTCGGGACAACGTATAGGTCCCATCTTCAAGGTTCATGCAGTCCAAGAAGACCCTTCAAGATGGGATGGAACGGATAAGTTGTCCCGAAACGTCGGCTACTAACCATCAATCTACGCTGCGTAACATCCCAGAAGAGCGAAGGTCTCAGGTTTGGTTAAATTTTGCAACAGAGACTTTGAAGCAAGAAACATCTGCCGAATGACTTTATGATCACAGGCAAGGATGACGTTGTTTTAGTCTTTGCTCATTACACCATGACATGAGGGTGTGTTCAGGACTGGAGGTATGGCTTCACGTATTCTTAATTTAGGCAACAGATGGAGGAAAAATTGCACATTCACGGCCCTGCCGCTTGTCTCCTGCGGAAAGGAATCCCACTGCCCATAAGATGTGTAGGTGGGGCCTGGAGAGCAGCTGTGAACAAGCAGGTGAAAAGATCACAAATTACACACCAACGAAATGCACTATATTTTCACTTTTTATTCTTTAACCCCTACACATGTTTCAACCCTTACAAGGCCATCTTCAGGGGGTTCGTAATCTACATTTACTTTACATCCACTGTTTATGTCTGCTATTATGTTATATATCACATACAGTCAAGTTTCATAATTATTTATAGATTACAGTTATTTACAATTTATGTTTTTAAATATATAAAACACAGATTATAAAATCCTTAAATAAGGTTCGTCAATATTTTCGTAATAAAAAGATAAAATGAAGCTATATGGTTTTTTAAGATGTATCTTCTACCATTAGCTTGTTTTTGGCAGTTGGTTCTGTATATATAGGTAATCAGTTAAGTAAAACAGGCCCTGTGAAATAATGATCAGATATCAGCATCGTAGTTGTAGTTGTATTTCTTTGGTGTGTAATTTGCGATTTGTTAAAAAATTCACGGTCAAGATAATATAAAATTTAACAGGTGAAAAGATCTTCTGCTCCTCAGTCTGTTGAACTCGTAGAGAGTCACTATGCTGTCTGAGCTATCTTAGGGGTATATTGTATGGAAAATTGAAAGGCAGACACCATGTTGCAGAGTCATACTTGAGATTCTGGTGGTAGCTCACCTGATGATAAATTCAAAACTCTTCATAAAAAACGCAGTTTCACTACCGAGCCCTTTCTGGTCCTCTGATATAACCATCAAGAACCAAGAACATCCAGCTTACAGACCCGCACTCTATTCCTTTAACACTCTAAAGTTCGGCCGTCATTATTTGCCACCAGCTTTGAGATACATAACCTCTACGTTTTGCGCACACAGTGAATTCGTGCTTTTCCTATGATTATCACACTAAGCAGCAACTATTTACATAAACAACATAAACTCAGAAATTTTGACGTTTTCTCAGCGCTGTAGCTTTTAACCGAACTTTGGTGGTTATTTTTATTAATTTGATATACATCAAATTAAGAGACTGTTCTCTTCAAAAAGGTTAACTTTGTTTATTTTATTACAATACAACGTTAGCACAAAACCATCCGTCTACTCTTTTCCTTTTACTCCCGCCAACTGACTCGGGACACCTGGTCCCTTGTCGTTGCTGCTATTTTTAGACGAGTGGAAGGGGAGAGCCGAACTGCTCCAACAATACTAGCATTTAATGATGTTTCAATAATGTTCGGCTACAAGCTGATGATTTCTTTCTAGGCATATGACGCTACGTCTTCAAGGGCTTCTTGACCCTTACAAATGGGGAAGTTACGCTGCCTCGAAACGTCGGAATCAGATTATTCACTGCCGCAGACTCAATCACAATTAGGAGTCTGTTTAATTAAAAGTGATACATTACGGTGAGGTAAGAACTGAAATTTGTGTGTCTGTTAATGAAATATGTCTGCTCAGAGTGTTAAGACCTATCACGACGTGACTGTCTTTGCGAAGTGGAGTCATCTCTTCGGGTTTCCCGACTAAAAATTTTGAAGCATTTCTATCCCCTTTGTGTGTGTTACATTCACCCCTCCCCCCGGTCTTTTCATTCTTGCTTTGATCCTCATACTAGTATTTTGGGAGCGCAAAATTTGAGATAATAAATTTATAATAATTCCGACGATACCTACTGTCACATTGAAAGCATAAGGAAGGTAAAATTTCTGCTTAATAAATTCAGGAATTAGTGTCACATAATGCCACAATTGTAAAAGAATTACACCAATTCTTTAGTGGAAATTCAACTCCACTATTCCCTTGTCAGTGCATTGCTGCTTGTCATGCAATAGAAAACCAATAACGAGGTATCCGTAACAATCGATACATCGATTTCACCTATCGACAGTCAGTACAAATTCGTATAGCTATATTCTCGTGCTGTTAAATTGAATTCCACACCGGTACATTCCTCGAAATGTAACAGCTCGTAAATTAATATTGCACATTTGGCAATACTGAGGCAGCATCAATCCCAATTATAAGAGGCGCAGTTTTGGCCATTCCATTTTGTTGTTCTCCCATATAAATTCATTTTCTTGTGGTTTGCCGCAACGTTCGCTCTTTATTAATAATATAGGGAGATATTAAAATTAAATATGAAACACAAAAGTTCAGTAACATTTTCAAATCTTTTGTAATATTACACCATGTCGATATATAAATAGTTACCTACATTTCGGGGAAGACTTCTGCTTTCATCTTCAGGATCTACGTAGTATACTGTTTTTAGACTGCATATATCTTGAAGATCTCCATCCTCCAAAATGTCAGTGATCGTTTACCAATCAACACTCATGTGCCAGAAAATTTGAATCTTCATCAACGCCGCTGTTTTAAGCTCACATCTCACTCGTTGTCCAGTTGTTGAGTGGATCTGTACTTCTGATATACTAGGGCATTTCAGAAGTTTTGTGTATGATTTTATTGTAATAACAAAATACTAGATAAAAATACTATTGATATTCCTGAATGTATATACACATGTCCTCTACTCAATGTAATCACCAGCACTGTCCACACACTTTTCCCATCTACGTGGTAAACGATCAATTGCAGCTCTGTTTTTGTCCGCGATGGACGCTTTAAAAAGGCAGTGCCAACAGTGTTGATATCGTCTTCCGACTGAAATCGTTTTCCCCGAAGATGTTCTTTCACACGTGAAAACAACCAATAATCACATGGGGTGAAATCTGGAGAGTAGGGAGGATGTGCCAACACTTCTCAGCCCCAACGTTGCACCAGATTTTGCACATCACGATGGCGATGAGGTGTTGCGTTGTCCTGGAGCAAAATGGCACCACGCTCCAGCAATTCTGGTTGTTTACGGCGAACAAGCCGGCCTCACCTTATCCTGCAAGAGTGAGCAGTAATATGGGCCATTGACCGTGGTGCCAACTGGCACGGGATGGTCAAGCACAAGCCCATTTTGGCTGAAGAACATGACAGAGCACCGAGACTGCGCCAAGCAATTTTCTTTCTCGGTGACATTGGGGCGCGCCATTCAGCATTCTGTTGTTTCAGCTGAGGGTCAAATGAATGCATCCATGACTCGTCAACCGTTAAATGCTATCGAGGAATGCACTGCCTTCATTTCTCCAATGCTGCAGATGGGTGGTGGCGAGAAGAACACGCATGGCTCTTTGGTTATCGTTGAGCACGTGTGGAAACCACTTTGCACAAACTTTTCTTTCCCCAAGCTGTTGGTGAGGATATGGTAAACACTTGCTGGCGAGATTCCGACTTCTGATAGGGTGAGGCCGGCTCTTCGCCGTAAACAACCAGAACTGCTGGAGCATGGTGCCATTTTGCTCCAGGACAACGCAACACCTCATCGCCATCGTGATGTGCAAAATCTGGTGCAACGTTGGGGCTGAGAAGTGTTGGCACATCCTCCCTACTCTCCAGATTTCACCCCATGTGATTATTGGTTGTTTTCACGTGTCAAAGAACACGTTCGGGGAAAACGATTTCAGTCGGAAGACGATATCAACACTGCTGTCACTGCCTCTTTAAAGCGTCCGTCCGCGGACAAAAACAGAGCTGCAATTGATCGTTTACCACGTAGATGGGAAAAGTGTGTGGACAGTGCTGGTGATTCCATTGAGTAGAGGACATGTGTATATACATTCAGGAATATCAATAGTATTTTTATCTAGTATTTTGTTATTACAATAAAATCATACACAAAACTTCTGAAATGCCCTAGTATATGCTTATTCGTCAGCTTGTTTAGTGTTAATGGGCATCCTGAAATGGACTTTGAAGAAATGAGTGTGGAATAGAATCAACAGGCTATGGATAGTGTTCGTAAGTAGTAGTAGTAAGAGTAGTAAGAGTAGTAATAGTAAGAGTTTTAGCAGGAGCAGTAATAGTGGTAGTCCTTACGGTCAGAGGATCCTTTTTAAAGAACAATTCAATGGGTCCTTTTATCAATTGTAGGCCTAACATTTTTCTCAAATAATTCAGGCTGTGTTCATTAATAAAGATAAGAGATTATGAATATTGGAGCAGACTTAATTACATTTGGATCCATTGTGTTCAATAAAAAAACATACAGTTCGAGACTCAACCATGGTATCATCTACGCTGCTGCCTATTTCTCACACTACAGTGCCGAGCCGTGACGTCTAACATCCCACCTAAAGTGGTGAGGTGTGGTTAGCAATCGGAGGCCCACTGATCGAGTTTCAGTTGTCCTGACAGTGCTGTTGCTTTGTTCCATATAATACTACCATTTCAAGGAGCGTCGTTAAATGAACCGACACACAAGCATTACCATTAAGAGAGGAGTGCAAAACTCTCCAAAAGTCTAGGGGCCACCTCAAAATTCTAGGCGACAGATATGAAGCAAGTTCCACGCTGATAGTGGGCCAGGATAGCTCAGTCACTATAGCGAATCGCTACGGGCTGGACTGTCCGGGGATCGAATCCCGGTGGAGGCGAGATTTCAGCACCCGTCCAGACCGGCCCTGGGGCCTACCCAGCCTCCTGTACAATGGGTACCGGGTCATTACCGGGGGTAAAGCAGCCAGAGCGCGGCGCTGACCACCCACCCCCATTTAGCGCCGAGGTTAAAGAAAGAGTAGATCTATACCTCTAATCCCCCTCTGGGCCTTCATGGCATATTCTAAGGAGAACTTTACCTTTACCTTCCACAATGATGATCCACAAATATTAGACACCACCGTAAAAAATTTAGTCTCCTCTGCCACCTGGCGCCACCCCCACATCAGGCAACTGCTTGACTTGAATCGCTTCCTCGAACGAAAATTTCGGTGCACTAGACTACTACAGCAACATTCCATCCACAAAGTCCCCATCATTTTGCATGACATCCTACAGCCCGAGTCTCAGAAACCTTACGGTCCTCCTGCCTCAGTGACATACTGCAGCTGCTACGTGAGCAAAGGAATATTGGCACCTCCACCGCTCTGATTGCAGGAACGCAGTGATCTAGGCACACACAACTTCGCGCGTTCTCCCGACATGTGATGTTAGCCTAGGCTCGCTAAATTTACCTGCGACTGGAGCTGGAGACTTTGTGGAATTACTACTACTCTAGTTCAGAAGCTCTTCAAAATGAGGGCTCCTTCTTTAGTTCAGTATATTTTACATGCCTCCACAAGATATTAAGGAAACCAAGCATTGGCTGGAGGATTAAGTCTCGCTGCGAAACTGTATAAATTTGAGAAAGACCTTGGAATAAATCCATCGGACTATAGATTTGGTACGGTTGCAATGAATCAGATTAAAACTGGCTGAGAACCAGTTTAGAAATTCCATATTGGTTACGACTTAGTGTCATGTAGACGAAACATAAAGAACTTCATTTACAGTTCCAAACGGAGCTGATAATTAGGTAAGACGCGACAGACACCAATTGAAAATTGACCATGTGATTTTGTGCAGTCATCTATTACAGCACCCGACTGTTCATTAATGCATTCACAAGAGATCACCACTTGCTCCTAATAAATCCTATCCGAAATCTGACAAACCATTTCTTTAAGATTCGTTTTAATATAAACCTTGAGATTTTCCGACTAAATTCTTGTACGCACTTTTATCTCTTCCCTGTTCTCTACATGCTTCACCCATTTTATCTTCCTTAATTTGACAACCCTAATAATATTATGAAGGAATATAAATTATGAAGTTCTTTCTTATGACACATTCTTCATCCTTCTCTTATTTCATGTGCCTTAAGCAGTTGTAGATGATCACGATGACTGATGCTGGTAGTGATAGAATCGGACCTTCACTTTTAAGTTTGCCAGTTGTTGTTGTTGTTGCCGAAATGATGTTAATACAGGGTATACACAAAAGAATGGTGCGGTATCAATTGTATTCACCTTTGAAACCGCACCATTCTTTTGTGTATGCCCTGTATATTGGTTGGAAGTGTACATGCTATAAACAAGAAGACACAGAAGCTTTACTAGTCGCTAGTGTAATGAATGAATAATAGCGGTAGATTTATCTTTTTGAATTTTGATTTTAGGTTTAAATTTTGAGTTAGGTATTTGGTTGAATGTTGCTGACATTGCAACTAGAGGTTATTACCTGCAGTGCAGTGAACGTTGGTTCACCGCACTTCGAAGTATGCTGAGGCGGGAATTCCTTAATTGTTTATATAAGGAGATTCCGCGAGGCAAACGTCCTCATTCACGTTTCAGAAATTTTGTAAAGACGACATTAAGCTCCTGCAAGTTACTTCGGCGATGATTATAAATACTGGTTTATGGCTGTGCGTGCAAGGTAAGTGAGCTGTATTGAATTTTATATTTGCTTTGAAAACGATTACTGGAACGGAGCACTTTTGGTGTATTTATACTTTGGTGACAGTATTTGAAATTCTAAATTTGTTTAGCAACGCGGCGTTAAAATTCATTAAGAGGGCAAGCAGTTAATTTAACCTTTATGTGGCAATTTAACTGTGAAGTTGTTAATTAAGTTTTATTGTAAATTTATTTATTTTGTATATAATACAGGTTATGTTATTTAAACTTTAAACCTACTGTATTATTTTGATACGTTGACAATTACCTGTGGGGCGTATCGAGCAAAGTGTAGGCTACTGTTCGCCTACTGGTGGCAGCGAAATTAGAAATAGGGAATCCAGCGATTGCCTTATCGGTCGCTACCGATAGAACCTGCTTCAGAGAATTGAGCTGTAGGATAGCAACACTCTGGGGTAGGCACTACAAAATTGGTTTTGCAGCGGTGGGATAGTTTTGAACCGCACTGGATTCCGTATTTAACTTTAGAAGTAAAGCAGGGAACTTGAGTTTCAAAACCCGAAATTCAACTATTACAATACGCCAGCATAAACCAAGAAATTGTATTTTTATTTTATTTGTGTGGTGTGATAATTTGTGTTTTTATTTTTGTAATCTGTGGTGATACGTTAGCATTGCAACATGGCGGAAGCACGCTTGAACAATGAACTTGCAGAAACCAAGGCCGAATTACAGAGATTGAGGGAATCTATGAATAGAGGAGCGCCTATCTTCCATAAAGATTTGTCTTTAGTTTCATTAGTGCCAAAATGGTCAGGCACCGAATCGTCCATTCCACTAGACGAATTTTTGAACAGTATTGAGGGTTCTTCAAGAGTAGGGAATTGGGAAGACGCAGATAAGGTCCAAGTTGCTGTACTTAAGTTGACTGACAGAGCACGACAGTTTTATAGCGGATGCTTAGAGTTACATTCGGCAGACGTAACATGGACGAAATTTAAAAGTGTTTTTAAGCACAGATTTCGAGATAGTCATACTGACCAGTACCATTTTATGAAGTTACAAACAGCCAGGCAGGAGAGGAGTGAAACTCCACAGCAATTTGCAGACAGATGCAGGGCATTGTCGCAGAAAATAGTCTGCAAGGTGGATGACCCTTTGTCTCAGCGCATCCACTACGAAAATGCCGAAAGATTGCTCTTGGCTAGTTTTGTAGCAGGGTTAACCGGAGTACCCGGTAGGCAGGTCAGGTATGCTAACCCTCAAACGATGGAACAAGCGCTTCAAATTGCAATCACTGTGCAGGAAGCCGAAAAAACAGGAAAAATTTAATGAAAGTTTTTACACTAGATTCGATAGTTCGGTCAAGCTGCAATCACGTTCACCCAGTCGCACACGCTACCACGAACGCAAGCCACGTCGTTCTGCTGACGCGAGTTGCGCGGTCAATCACACGCCTACTCAGCGTTATAACGCACCAAGCAGCTCAGGCAAGCCAACGAACTCCAGTACTAGGATTGCGCAAACTAAAGCTAATTTGCGATGTTACGAGTGCGAAGGGATAGGCCACTTTGCTAGTGAGTGTCCTACAAGGCTAAAAAGGGAGGTCAACTCCACTACTTCATCGGGGAGGAGGAACTCAAGTGGGCGTTCGAGACGTTCACGTTCCCCGAATGATAAGCCCCCAGATGAAAGGAAAAAGGGAGAGAAAAAGGAAACAAAGAGTCAGGGAAACTAGAAAGAGGTGAGAACGACGACAGCTCTTTCCACCTCAATGCCCCTGACAATGCTGTCACTAAATCCACGGTTGATATCTTGTTGGAGCACGGCACTGCCACTATCTTAGTGCAGATAGAGGGAATGTCGAGAAGGCTAATTTTGGACACTGGCTCCAACATATCGATACTGCAGCCCGGCGTATCGAGAGGCGACATAAAGGTCACCACGATGGAACCGTATGGAGTGACTGGAGACGTCCTCGACATCAGGGGACAACAGTCAGTTTCCTTTGTGATAAATGGGTGTAAGTTCAAACACACATTCTTAATTTGTACGCTCCCTACAGAAGCAGCCGGTCTGGTAGGCACTGATTTCATGGCCAGTTTAGGCGCTGTAATTGATTTTGAGGGCAGCAAGATGGTGTTACCAACCCAACTCAAAGTGCCCCAAGTGTACAGTGTTCCACCCACAAGGCACAAAGCACTCACTATTTTCTCCGGAGGCCAAGGCGGTCGCAGCCCTAGATTCAGGGAACGGGAGGCTAAGCGCATGGACGAACAGTTCCTAGCTAAACCCCACCCGGAGAATAAGACAGACGAGAGTATGTCTTGGCTTGTTAGGGCTACTGAAAATGTTAAGATAGCGCCTAGGTGCAGGCAAATTGTATTAGGAAGGTTGGAGTCTGGGAAGGAGCAGAATCTCCCTCCACTAATTTGTGTGGAGCCGGCTCAGATCCCACTACAAGGGATACACTCTGCCCGTGGACTTGCACGAGTCCAGACGAAGGCAACTACACCTTCCGCAGTGACGTCACATGACGCTCACCGAACGGAAAGAGCGACGAACAGCTGTGCTTACGTGATGGTTGCGAACTTCAGTAATGAAGAACTGACCATTCCTAAGGCAACTGTTCTGGGTGTGGCTGAAGAAATGTCCGAGTATGAGGTGGACAGGATTAATAAGGGAAGCGAAGCAGAACCGTACCGACAAGGAAACTCAAGTAGGAATAAGGCCCTGTATGATAAGCTAATGAAAGGAAAATTAGACCACCTAACACAAGCGGAAAGAGAGATAATAGAGCCTGTGCTACTGCGGTATGCTCATGTGTTTCATGACGAAGACACGAATGACTTTAAGGGTACCGACTTAGTGGAACACCAAATACTGACGGGTGACGCACGACCCATAAAAAGACCGCAATATAGGGTTCCGTACTCCCTGAGAGGAGAAATGAAGTCCCAAATAGAAAAAATGCGGGAAAAGGGGGGTGATAAGAGAAAGCAATTCCCCCTGGTCTGCTCCGGCCATCCTCGTCCCTAAGAAGAGTACAGATGGGTCCCCTAAATTTCGCTTTTGTGTTGATTTTAGAGCCCTTAACGCAGTGACGAAATTTGACACCTATCCTTTGCCAGTGTTCGAAGAGACAACCTCCACTCTTTATGGTGCTAAATATTTTACAGTCCTTGACTGTTATAGCGGGTTCTGGCAAATAAGTATCCGCGAAGAAGATAAAGAGAAAACGAGCTTTTCAGTTCCGTTTGGAAAATTTGAGTTCAACCGCTTGCCCTACGGTTTGTCTAATAGCCCATCGAGCTTTCAACGGCTCATGGACGTGGTTTTGAAGAACCTAGTAGGCACTGAATGCTGGGTCTTCATAGATGATGTTATCATCTTTTCCAAGTCGGCACAGGAACATGCCCAGCGACTGGAAAATGTACTGCAGAGGTTTGACAAGGCAAACCTGCAACTACAGCCCGGAAAGTGCGTGTTTGCGCAACCCCAGGTTCAATACCTTGGATTTGTGCTTACAGAAGCAGGGGTTTCGGCGTCCCCTGAGAAAGTCAAGGCAGTGGAAAATTATCCAGTCCCGAAAAGTGTTAAGGATATTCGAGCATTTTTGGGCCTAGCTTCGTTCTACAGGAAACTAGTGCCAGGTTTTGCTGAAGTAGCAAAACCTCTTACGGAGTTGACTAGGAAGGACCGACAGTTTTTATGGGGTCCAAGTCAACAAAAGGCGTTCGAGGAAATGAAGGCAAGGTTATGTACAACCCCCGTGATGGCTTACCCCAATTTCGAGGTGCCATTCATTCTCACGACAGACGCCTCTAAAGTAGCGGTCGCCGCCATCTTGTCTCAGGTGCAGGGTGGAGTAGAACGACCTTTAGCTTACGCCAGTAGACAGATGAATAAGGCAGAGCAAGCATATTCAGCCTCAGAAGCGGAAATGCTCGCCTTGGTATGGGCAACGAAATATTTTCGTTGTTACCTCTATGGGAAAAAGTTCCTTGTCAGAACTGACCACGCAGCACTATCCTACTTGCGTAATTTTGCGGACAATAATAGTCGTTTGATGAGATGGAGTCTACGACTGTCCGAATTTGATTTTGTGGTTGAACACAAGGCTGGCTCTAAAATAGGTCACGTTGATGCCCTGAGCAGACATGTTGCCACAGTTCTAGATGATGGGATACTCAGTAAGGAAAGAATCCTTTTGGAACAAAGGAAGGACTCTTTTTGCAAGAGTCAGAAGCCTGGAAAATATTCCAGCAGAAGTGAATTCCTTTTAGATGAGGACGGCGTGATGTACAGACGCCAACCCAAAAACAGATATCAGTTAGTTGTACCAAGGGTTTTGGTACAAGATATTATTAAAATGAATCACGATCCGGTTTATGTAGCTCATCCGGGTATGAAAAGGACATACGACCTGATATCACTGAGTTACTGGTGGCCAGGCATGAGGAAATCTATAAAGGAATATACTAGGAAATGTGACCCCTGTCAGAGGAGGAAGGCTAAACTGAGAAGTTTTGAAATAGGAGATTTGGTTTACTTGTACAATCCGGCTAAGAAACCAGGTTTATGCCGCAAGTTTCATAAACCCTGGACAGGTCCATTCAAGGTAACAGCTAAGCTGTCAGAGTTGAATTATGAAATAATTAGTTTGCGCGGGAAAAAGTTTGTTGTCCACATCAATAGGCTAAAGAGAGCTTATAGTGAAGAAACTTGGGAACCTAAGGCAGGTCGAAAGACTCTAAAGAAAGAGAAATTCGGGGCAAAGAAAAGGGTAGAAGAGGAAGAAGTAACAATTGGTTCAGCGCCAATATTGCGATCGCAACCGACAGAGCGAGGAACTGAACCAAGAACAGCACTTGACCCAGTGTTGGATACCCCTAGTTCTGAAGCAAGAGACCCTACCTATGTGCCACCGAACACACCCCTGTCTAGTCGCGAGCTAAGGACTATACGGCCAGAGCCGCCGATCACTAGATCTCGTACGAGAATTCAGATGCAGGACGGACAGCCATAAAGCGTGACTAGCTATGCGACTACGGTACGTGACTATACTACACGAGACTGGAGGCGAAGAACAATTTTTTTTTTTTGAATGAATTGCTATTTGTCTGTGGTTAAAACGAATTGATGTCGAACGTTACTACGCGACGACACAGCATGGCGGTAAACAGCTGACAGTACAACCGACCTTCATTGCGACATGATCGGTACCACTCTGACGTCATAAGACAAAGACAGCTGACGAATGAAGTGCGTACTTGCAGTGAGCAGAGGATACGTACTCAGTAATGATTAGCTTATAACTAAAATAGGTCACTCCTACTTTTAATATGGCTGATTGGTAAAACATGTGGTTAGTTTTGGACGTACACATTAACACGTGATCAGTAAATGTATGACTGTGTACTTGATAAACTTAAAATTAAAGTAGACTATTTTGTACATTACATCCTTGTTGTGTTACAGGTTGCATGCTGAACCTGGTAGCAGGTGTAATTGTTCAACCGTTGAACCACAGTACGGTATTTTTGAAAACAAAAGATGTAATTTTAACAAATGACATCTGGCGCATTGTTTTAGGCTTGGATTGGAGTCCATATGAAGAAATTATTGCTACTTTGAGGGAAGATTTATTTCTAGTACATAACCAAACTGTAGAATTTACGTTTGTAAACGAACTTAGACAAGTGGATATTTTACTGACAACACTTGAAGCAAAGCTCAATTATTTGAAGCAGTTTCTACCGAAACTGGATCCCAGAAGAGGTTTAGTTAACTTGGGAGGTGTAATTTTAAAGACTTTGTTTGGAACTGCTACTGTATCAGATTTACATTCCCTTCATGAAGTGCTGAACGAGTTACAGTTACATGAACAAGACATTGTTTCCTCACTTGCTAACCATGTGACATACATGAAACGTCTAGACACTATTACCAACACAAATTCGGAAGTGTTAACGAATTTGTCCAGTATTGTAAAAGGTGTGGTAATACAGTCACATGACAGATTTAAGGAAATTACTAGAAATATAATGTGGCTTAATGTAACTTTGCATGGTATGAGTGACTTATATGTTGTCATTAGACAACTGGAATTTGCTATTTTACGTTTGAGTCAGAATTTGGATGAACTCGTAGATGCCGTACAGTGTGTGCTTTTAGGCAAGCTGCCAATTAATCTGGTTAGTCCAGACACCTTACGTAACATTTTAGTGAACACATCTCGTTACTTGCCTGAAAATTATGAATGGTTTGCTGGAAGCAAGTTTGAAAATTTGTACTTGTACTATGATCTAGTTAAGGTAGCCATTGTGGGTGATGCCCATAATATTAGGTTAATTTTAAACGTACCACTCAAGACTGCCAATCGTAATTTTGTATTGTACAAATTAATTGCTTTCCCAATGCCCGTTTTAAATAACACTTTTGTTCAATATAAGCCGAACTATATGTATTTTGGATTTAACGAAATTCAACACAGCTACGCCTTGTTCACGGAAGCCGAAATCAATCGCTGCGTTGGAGGCAGTGTTGCTATGTGTCCGGCAGACAAAGCAATTTATACGACGAAAGTTGTACCATGTGAGTCAAGTTTATTTTTCCAGACCTTGGACTCACATAAGTTGTGCCAGAGACAGATGTCTCAACATCACAAGGAACCAGCATGGACACGTCACGATACGTTGTGGATCTACAATATACCTGAGCCACAACAAGTCACCTTTCGTTGTTTGGAGAACCGAACGTGGACCTCTCACTCCAGAGAACTCTCGGGGAGCGGATTCGTTTCCAACGCCATGCGGTGCTACATCGTGACCGACACCTTTCTTGTGACTCCAGAGCTGACAGGAGGCAACGAGATGGCACTTCCAAACCCAACTTTCTACACACCGGATAAAGTCGGTATTCTAACGGACCACGAGTTGAACATTTTGCAGGAGACAATTCCATCTGCAGCTGTCCAAATTGACAATTTAATGTCAAAAATTACTACTTCACAAGTGACTGCTGATGTTAACACTATGTTACACTTTCATCATACATTAGCACAGCGAAACCAAGGAAGCATTTGGTACACCATTTTAATTGCAATATTTGGCACCTTGACTGTTTCACTGTTGCTAATTTTCCTTCTTCGGTCCTATTTTTGCAGAGTGATTACTTTTTGTAAATCTAAAGAGGCACCTCCTTCTCAAACAGAAGAAGAATTACCTGATCCAAAACACCGTGGTTCCACATCAATTCCACGCGAATTATCTCACGAGGAACCAGCACGACGCACGACTACTTTCACGACGTACCGGACTGCTGAGTGAAGACGATAGAATGTTTTCCGATGTCACTGATAGCAAAGATATGTTACTTTGGTACATTTTGTGGTTTTTTTTTATATACTTAAAATCACGGACTACAACGACCTGTACAGACAGCGTAGTTCTTTCTCATACGACTGCGTACTGTGATGTGGAAAAAGGTACTTTGCAAGCAGTAAGATGTAATTCAATTCCACAGTGAAGGACATATACAGAGACTTGCTACGCGTGTGAAGTACAGTCCACGGCAAGATGGAAGTACTCTTGCCACTATTTTTAGAAACATTTTCATTTTATGTTGGTTATGTATAATGATTGTTTTGTTTTTTGTACTGGTTGTAATTTTGGTTACGGTTTTGTACGACTTTCAACTTTTACTTGAGTATTGTACTCTATTTTGGGTTTTTTTTTTGTTGTTGTATTTTTGTTTACTTAGACATGCATTAATTCATTCATTACAAGATGGTTAATACGTTATTTAAAGATTCGCTCCCGAATATTTATTTGAAGAAAGGGAGAGATGTAATGAATGAATAATAGCGGTAGATTTATCTTTTTGAATTTTGATTTTAGGTTTAAATTTTGAGTTAGGTATTTGGTTGAATGTTGCTGACATTGCCACTAGAGGTTATTACCTGCAGTGCAGTGAACGTTGGTTCACCGCACTTCGAAGTATGCTGAGGCGGGAATTCCTTAATTGTTTATATAAGGAGATTCCGCGAGGCAAACGTCCTCATTCACGTTTCAGAAATTTTGTAAAGACGACATTAAGCTCCTGCAAGTTACTTCGGCGATGATTATAAATACTGGTTTATGGCTGTGCGTGCAAGGTAAGTGAGCTGTATTGAATTTTATATTTGCTTTGAAAACGATTACTGGAACGGAGCACTTTTGGTGTATTTATACTTTGGTGACAGTATTTGAAATTCTAAATTTGTTTAGCAACGCGGCGTTAAAATTCATTAAGAGGGCAAGCAGTTAATTTAACCTTTATGTGGCAATTTAACTGTGAAGTTGTTAATTAAGTTTTATTGTAAATTTATTTATTTTGTATATAATACAGGTTATGTTATTTAAACTTTAAACCTACTGTATTATTTTGATACGTTGACAATTACCTGTGGGGCGTATCGAGCAAAGTGTAGGCTACTGTTCGCCTACTGGTGGCAGCGAAATTAGAAATAGGGAATCCAGCGATTGCCTTATCGGTCGCTACCGATAGAACCTGCTTCAGAGAATTGAGCTGTAGGATAGCAACACTCTGGGGTAGGCACTACACTAGTAAGGAGATTGGTCTAGAAGTAAATGCTGAGAAAACTAAGTACATGGTCATGTCTCGCAATCAGAATGCAGGACAAAATCACAACATTAAGTTAGATAATAAATCCTTTGAAATGGTGGAACATTTCAAATATATGGGAACAACCCTAACGAGTCGAAATTCAATTCAGGAAGAAATTAAGAGCAGATTGAAGTCGGGGAATGCTTGTTATCATTCGGTGCAGGATCTTGTGTCTTACAGTTTGCTATCCAAAAATATAAAGATCAAGTTATACAGAACTGTAACTGTGCCTGTTTTCTGTATGGGTGTGAAACTTGGTCTCTCACTTTGAGGGAGGAACATAGGCTGAGGGTGTTCGAGAATAAGGTGCTGAGGAAGACATTTGGGCCTAAGAGGGACAAGGTAACAGGGGAGTGGAGAAGATTACATAAGGAGGAACTTAATGATCTGTACTCATCACCAAATTTTATTCGCATGATAAAATCAATAATAATGAAATTGACTGGGCATGTGGCACGTATGGGAGACAGAAGAGATGCATACAGGGTTTTGGTGGGGAGACCTGATGGAAAGAGGCCACTTGGAAAACCTAGGCGTAGACGGGAGGATAATATTAAAATGGATCTTCAAGAAGTGGGGTGGTGAGGCATAGACTGGATTGGTCTGGCTCAGGATATGGACAGGTGGCGGGCGCTTGTGAATGTGGTAATGAACATTCGGGTACCAAAAAATGCGGGGAATTTCTTGAATAGCTGAGGACTTCTTAGCTTCTCAGGAAGGACTCTGCTTCATGGACTTAGTTAATCAGTTAGTTTGTTATTGTTGCCGAATAATAATGCCTACATAACGCAAATACCCAGACCATGTATTTTTACTGTATACTAATTCAGCTCTACAATAGAACTAATTAAAACCCTCGGTTCGTGGCAGTGGAAATAAATAGGCCTAACTTTCTTTCCCTCTCTAATAGAAATTCTGCTGCATTGTGCTTTAGGGTACTGGCAATGTTACAGCAGGCTCTTGAGAACCTCCCCTTATAGTCACATCATCAAGCCGTTTCTGACAGTTTATGCTCGTACAATTGCAGAGAGAAGTGATTAAGTTCCAGAAATCCACACGCTTGTTAATTTTCTCAAGTTTTACGGCACCAGATTACAGTGCGGTTGCAGTGACTTCCTAAACTCCAATTACCGTAGGACTCCCCTCAGTGCGTGTAATCTAAGTCACTCTGCAGGTTTATGTATATTCGTAATGAAGGAAATTTTCTTCATAAATTGTACTCGAAAGAAATATTATTCGGCTAATCAAATTAAGGTGCATAATGGACACAGTCATATAGCGCGAATTGGAGAGATGAGAAGTGTGTGGAAAATGACTTTGGAAGAAACAGACTTAGATGGAAGGATATTGTGAAGGACAGAAAGGATGT
This sequence comes from Reticulitermes speratus, assembly GCA_021186555.1. Taxonomy (NCBI): domain Eukaryota; kingdom Metazoa; phylum Arthropoda; class Insecta; order Blattodea; family Rhinotermitidae; genus Reticulitermes; species Reticulitermes speratus. The sequence continues at coordinate 41,952,698 of JAJKFL010000002.1, read as the reverse complement.
GAGTGCAAGGACTGGATTAAACTGCCTCAAGTGGAAAGCTAAAAAACTGATACAACGGGAAAGCAAAAGATTCTGAACCGAATAATAGCAGACTTTCCCGGACTACAATCTGCTTTTAATGTATTCATGAATGCAATTTTGATGTGTTATGCTTCTTCAAAAATATTTGAAATTTGCCACATATTCAGAGAATTTGATTATTTTTGCGTAAGTAAGTAAATTTGCCGATTTCCAAAGACATTTGTTTTAAAACTTACTGATAAGCTTCTTTTTCTTCTTCTTCTTCTGACGTGAAATCGAATTTTAGTTGTGTTTCCTGTCACATGTTTGTCCTTTCCTGTTACGACATTCTGCGCACAATGCTGTTGACTGTGCGCTCTACCGATTCAATTGTTGCATGTACACGTCATACGGGGCCGGGATAGCATAGTCGGTACAGCGACTCGCTACGAGCTGGACTGTCCGAGGATCGAATCCCGGTGAAGGCGAGTTTTTCAGCACCCGTCCAGAACGGCGCTGGGGCCTACCCAGCCTCCTGTACAATGGGTACCGGGTCATTTCCGGGGGTAAAGCGGCCAAGGCGTGGCGTTGACCACCCACCCCCATCTAGCGCCGAGGTTAAAGAAAGAGTAGAGCTATTCCTCTACTCTCCCTCTGGGCCTTCATGGCAGGTTATAGGGTGAAATTTACCTTTTACACATAATACGGGATAGGGCCTAAAGGTCGGCTCTTGTGAATAAGGCAAAGAAATTTCTCGTATTTCTCTGACCTACAAAAATTATCACGAATTTGTCCCAATAACTTTGTGGTATATGAATGCTTAACACTTTGGAGCCTGAAGTCTTTACAAACATAGTAAATTCGAAAATTCGCTTTCTACGTCACATACAACATATGCCACAACTACGTCACAGTCAACATATCGTGCCACAGCTACGTCACAGTCAACATATCATGCCACAACTACGTCACAGTCAACATATGCCACAACTACGTCACAGTCAACATATCGTGCCACAGCTACGTTACAGTCAACATATCATGCCACAACTACGTCACAGTCAACATATCATGCCACAGCTACGTCACAGTCAACATATCAAGCCACAACTACGTCACAGTCAACATATCGTGCCACAGCTACGTCACAGTCAACATATCATGCCACAACTACGTCACAGTCAACATATCGTGCCACAGCTACGTCACAGTCAACATATCATGCCACAACTACGTCACAGTCAACATATCGTGCCACAGCTACGTCACAGTCAACATATCATGCCACAGCTACGTCACAGTCAACATATGCCACAACTACGTCACAGTCAACATATCGTGCCACAACTACGTCACAGTCAACATATCGTGCCACAGCTACGTCACAGTCAACATATCGTGCCACAGCTACGTCACAGTCAACATATCATGCCACAGCTACGTCACAGTCAACATATCATGCCACAACTACGTCACAGTCAACATATCATGCCACAACTACGTCACAGTCAACATATCATGCCACAACTACGTCACAGTCAACATATCATGCCACAACTATACAGACGAACCACTTAATTATGTTTAGGGTAATAATCGCTGTTTATTGCCAAAATCATAAGAAACGTAAATAAAATGTGGAGAAAATGGTAACAGTATTTCATATTAAAAACGCGGTAGGCTACATAAGCGTATAAACAGCCTTGCACTTCACAGAATTCATCTCTATGCTGAGAAACACGAACATTTTCAGCAGGGGTTTTGTGTGTGTGTGTGGTGAAGGGCCCCGCAGCAGATGCTACGGACGCACCGCAGCCTTGAGGCTTATTATGCAAGACTTTCTGGAGTAGAGACAAGTCTCTAGCTCCTGCTGAGAACGGAAGTACGGCTCGGTTGTCCAGTCTGTGGCTTAGTCATTGTACGAACTGAGCTATCCCCCAATATACTTGGATTTAGAAATAAATAAATAAGGTAATATTTTGGTAAATATGGTAAATATAAAATTTTTTTACATATCCAAAAGAAAATAAACTTGAAATATTGAAATATTGAACTGGAAAAGCAAAACTTTCTTGAAGTTCCTTCATTCGATGCCCTACATGACCGATCTGTAAGTGCCTGCACCATTCCAAGATGAATATTAACTTCACTTGACTGTACATTATTACACAAAACAACAGATTTCTAAGAAAAAAGTCTTGCCTCGTTCGTAGCCTATTTTATGTACAGAGCGTCAAAACAAGTTCCCCCTTGCTGACGCTCGCCCGTTGCTGTAGTAACGCGGGACAGACACGCGTTTACTTTGTGTTATTAGACAAAGTTAATCTTTCGCCTTCAACGTAACATGTCATTAACACGAGAACGCGTAAGACGTTTGTGCTATCTTTGAACAGAGTGGAAAAATTGTGACGCAGTTTGCGAAACCGCTAATCTAGTCGTTGTAAGAAATTCGTTACGTCACTCAGTTGCAGATGTAGCCCCCAACATGCAAGAGTATTAATTACAAAAGTTGTACAGTACGTCATGCGCAAATAATAAGGAAAATTTCAAGAGGCTGGAAATATTGGAAGCAAGAGATATACGATAACTGAGCTGTTCAAAATGGATACCTTAATCACTTACTGCACTGAAGAGTATTTTCTGCAGCAAATAAGTCGATAGGTTTGCGATGGGCTGGGAACTTAGCATGCAATTGCATACTTATAATGGCACACTGTATGAACCCAAAATCGATAAAGGGACTGCATTTTATTTTTGGTATTTTAAACAGGTAAAGCTATCCCATTACAGGCCTGGACAGGCCCTTAGGGTTCCAGGAGATTGAGGCTCCCAGAATCTCCAGAAAATCGACACATGAATGTGGCAAGGTTGTCAGCCATATGCACCGGCCGCCTTTACCCCCCAGGATATCCCTAGTACTCATTTCTATTTAAAGCTGAGTCGACCCCACGACCATAATGCGGCCGGAAAAATCCCAATGACCCCATACGGAATCAAACCCGTGACCTTCAGCCTTGTAGTGCAGTGCCTCAACCAACTGCGCCAAGGTGTACCCCATTTTATTATTTTACCGCCTGGTATTTATTCAAAAATTGTTCACAAACAAAAGACACTCTTATGAGCAGGTTTCTGTATCGTATTCCATTTCTTTGCCAGAGCCTTACTAAATTAAACTCTTCTAATGCAGAAAGGACGTTACGTGTCATAGGTTTGTTGCTATTATACACCATCGTGACGCCGAATACTTATCGATACTTTCACAGTAACCTACCCGTCACATTGTCTTGGCAACTGGAACCTAGAAGAAAACAAAGATGTTCATATGTTTAAGAAGTGATAAGCGATGTAGGCCTAAGCCTCGGAACCAGAAGCAGTTCTCATGACAAATGTGCAATGGTCTTAGCAACAACAAAAAGCAGTGTTAAAGGTAAAGCTATCCCTATACAGGCCTGGAGAGGCCCGTAGGTTTTCAGGAGGTTGAGGCTGCCTTTATTCCCCAGGAAATATTCGACCCCAGGGCCATATTGCGGCCGGAGGAATCAAGTTAATGAAAAATTCCTACGATTCCATCGGGAATCGAATCCGCGACCTTCCGGCTTGGAGCGCGGTGCCTCAACCAAGTGCGCCATCGCGTGCCCCAAACGCTGCGATATGTTTATGTACTTGAAAACTGCGGAACCCTTTCAGCAATAATTGTGTCGAAGATTCGAGCCTTCAGGAATGTTACGCCGTGTTCACTGGTAAAGTTTTACCGACGTTTTTACGGAGCGTAATGCCTCGTTCTTCATGATCAAGCAGTACAAGCAGAGTAAATAACTCTACTAATAAGTATATAAAATTAAAAATTAATCTTCCGAAACGTCTATAAGTATTTATCCGTCAAAACGGAGTAACACCCCCAGTAGACTTAAATGTTTGACGTAACTGTTGCTGAATCTTTCTCGCATTCTACTCCTCTTGGACTGCATTACCCTGAAGATGGAGGCACTACTCTTCTCGAAATCACAGATAACTCTTTACCAGTCGAACATGGCGTAATATCCCAGACGACCTTTATCTTAAACAGCACCTTCGTGAGAACCTGAGTCACAATAATTACGTCATAATATCGAATTTCCAAGGCTGTGATAGTTCAGACTGCTATCTGCTGGTCTGCGACACAGTGTAGTCTGATAAGTGAGTAACAGCGATTCGGATGAAAATAATTTGTCCATCTTCAAGGCAGAAGTGCTTTAGAATATAATATATGAATTATCTGAAACAGATCATTTCTATTACGTTTCCACAGTGTTTACTTCAAGCAGGATCAATAATCTGAATTAAATATTTGGATTTAGCAGCGGAAGCTGAGTGACATGAATCGCCTAGTAGTGATGTGCAGTAGGATGCCAGCCTCTCGCTAGAAGGAGCCAGACAGAGAATATAAGTAAGTCGCTTGAAAGAGAAACCATGTCTTCGGAGCCGCTTTAAGATTTTAACCTCGTTTTTTACTTCACAGTGCTTATTCCGTGCCCTTTACTGCACTTTGAAACTAACGAAACACTCCACCAAGGTTATACACCGCAAGTGACGCTACTCTACTGTGTACAAAAGCTTCTTCAGAGCCAGGCAAATGTAGTCGACACCAACAAAGTTTTCTCTAGAAAACCCATTTAAATATTATCATCCCATCTATGCCTAGGTCTCACATGTTTTCCCATTCTTTCAAGTTTCCCAACTCGAAAATACCGCGGAGGGCCGGGTTCGATTGCGGTTCGTTCCATGTGGGATTTGTGGTGGACAAAGTGGCATTGGGAAAGGTTTTTCTCCGAGTACTTCGGGTTTCCCCTGTAAATTTCACTCCACCGGTGCTCCATTAAAATGTAAAACAGAAAAAACCTCCTCATCATCATCATCCTCATAGGGTTGCACAATAAGCCTTCAGGCTGCTGTGCGTCCGTAGCATCTGCTGCGGGGCCCTTCAATAAAAAAAAACTTACCAACAACTAAAATAATATAACCAAACAAACAAAAACAAATCAACTAACAGACTAGTAAACAAACAACCAACTAACTAACAACTAAGAAATTAATAACTAAATCTATGCAGCAGAATTCTCGACAAGCTCGGCTGGTCAAGACAGTCTCCGCATTTTATTTAAACCAAAGGCTCATTTCCATTTTTATGAGAGAGCAATTTGTCGCCAACTTCAAAGAGACGAATCCAGTCAACGACTTCCCACTTTCTTTCTTTGTTCTTCAAGGCCGTCTCTTACTTTCACCTTTTCCAACCAAATATCTGCAAGCATTTATCTTCTCCTCCGTGCGTACCATTTATCTTCTCCTCCATGCGTACCATTTATTCTTCCTCTCTCCTCCGTGCGTACCATATGCCCCGTTCATCTAATTTACCTTCACTTTGTTATCAAACCACAGTTTCAAGGAGTATAAGTCATAAAACTCCTCGTTATGCAATTCTCACAATCCTCCAGGCAATTCCTACCACTTAAGACCAAATGTTTCCCTTAACATTCTAATCTCTAAAATTATTACTCATTGTTTTTCCTCGTAATGCCAAATATTAAGTTTCATTTTCGTATAAAACAACGGTTAAACTCACAGTTCTGCATATTTTAATTCATATGCTTCCAGATAGCAAACGAGAAGGCAAAGATTTCTGAATCGAATGGTAGCAAGTATGCCATGGAATTTATTTATTTTTTTTTGTGGAGAAGGGCCCCGCAGCAGAAGCTACAGACGCACCGTAGCCTTAAGGCTTATTGTGCAAACCTGTGATAAATATGAAGAGAAAGATGACAGTTTTTTTTTTATTTTTCCCAGTAATGGAGCACCGGTGGAATAAAATTGACAGGGGAAAACCGAAGTACTCGAGGAAAAACCTGTCCCAATGCCACTTTATCAACCACAAAAATCGAACCGAAATCGAATCAGGGCCTCCGCGGTGGGAGGCCGGCGACTAGCCGCCTGAGCCATGGCACGGCCATGCAATGGCTGTACTTCGCTCCAGTTTCTTCTTTAACATAAGTCTGATATGTTAGTGTCGTCGAAACATTCCGCAATTTCAAAGGATTTCTTGGCAAAGTCTTGGTTGTGTTATATATTACGGTGACAAGAAATGAACATATGCTTAATATTCTCAATATTCACTTGTAGACTAACCTCGTTATTAGCAACTAATATAGTTTATGTGTTCTTCCTGGTGGTACTTAATTAATCGCCTGTGACCTGACAGCAACTTCATATAAGAATATCTGATAATCTATGTCCTATTTAACTTCAGTCCCCCGTTTCGGATTTTTCTAAAGGAGTATTTTTTCTTAAGCTAAATTGAAAAGCAATAGCAAAGAAACTGTCCTGAATACGAAATGTGTCGACAAATGTTTGCCCATCAAGGTATTACTATAAGCTTCATTTAAACTTATTTAACATAACTCGTTTGATGTGTAGAACACGCTCAAAAATAGTATTGTACAAAACCCCTTTCTAACCGAATTTTTGGTCGCCTTGATGCCCATAAATAGCTGACAGGCTGTAGCGGAATATTCCTTTGTCTTCTCAAGTATTTGGTGAATGTGGAATATGTAATAAATAGTTTACACATCCAGCCCAAGACCACCCTGATGCTCCCTTGAAGATGGGACCAATAGGTCGTCCCGAAACCTCGGTACCAAACTACCACCTTACGTTGTGCAATATGCCGGAAGAGCGCAGGTCTGCTCCCCAGTTTACTCTAGGTTAGGAATTAAAATCGTGAGAAAATATATCAATAAAAGGTTATATGTAGTTGATGACAGTGATATGCCTCGGTAATATATATATGTAGTTGATGACAGTGATATGCCTCGGTAATATATATATGTAGTTGATGACAGTGATATGCCTCGGTAATATATATATGTAGTTGATGACAGTGATATGCCGTATATATAGAGTGATGACAGTGATATCTCGTAATATATATATATATATGTAGTTGATGACAGAGATATGCCTCGGTAATATATATATGTAGTTGATGACAGTGATATGCCTCGGTAATATATAATATGTAGTTGATGACAGTGATATGCCTCGGTAATATATATATGTAGTTGATGACAGAGATATGCCTCGGTAATATATATATGTAGTTGATGACAGTGATATGCCTCGGTAATATATATATGTAGTTGATGACAGTGATATGCCTCGGTAATATATATATATGTAGTTGATGACAGTGATATGCCTCGGTAATATATATATGTAGTTGATGACAGTGATATGCCTCGGTAATATATATATGTAGTTGATGACAGTGATATGCCTCGGTAATCAACCTTATTTTACATAGGTTCAGTAACAGATATCTGCAACTCTTTAGGCCATTCTTTCTTACTTCAGACAGAATTAATAAATTTACGGATATCAAAACGTGATTTTTAACTTCATGCTTGGATACAATCCGCTGGAGTTTGATCCGTACCTAGCGATTTACAGTTTTCCACATTTTTAATAGCATTCTTAACATCAGAGGCTTTGGCTCAGACACTAGTTACTCAGCTGTTTGTATTTAGTTATAACTAATAATAATAATAATAATAATAATAATAATAATAATAATAACCATGGCTCAACAGCCCTATATGGGCCCAGGCATCCTCTTGCCTCCTCTTTTCGAGGTTACTAAGTCGTGCGCATTCGTGGCAGTTGGTGACTGGCCGCGCCATCTGGCAGGCAGTCAGGAGACTTGGGTGAGAAATGGAGGCAATTTAGCTTACGTAATATTTTTATTCATGCCCGTAAGGTTCTTTTACATGCCGTAAATCTACGACATGGGACCGACGGCTTTACTTCCCCTCCGAAGGAAGTGGTGCTCCGGATTTTTATCACCCTCGGCCTCCATCGACCTCGGTCGGGATCGAACCCGCGAACCTTGGGTCCAGTGGCGAGCACGCTAACAACTAGTCCACCGAGTTAGTTATAACTAAACTCGTGTAAAATCACTAGCTTACAAGTGCTTCTGCCGCCGTTCAGAAATACTCTGGGATTCTGCAAGCATATCACATTTCTTATTACTCACCAAGAGGCGGTAAATCGTCTTGAGCTACTTTATAAATAACTAACTAACTCCATGGAGCAGAGTCCTTCTTGAGAAGCTAGCAGGTCGTCAGCAAAGAATCCGTCCAGATCCGAGGCTTTTTTGAATGGTTTGTAACTTGGTAATTTTTTTACGGTGAGGAGTTGTTAGCACCTCGCCGAACCCCCAAACTGGAGGACCGCCCCTTGTCGGCTGTCCGCGACTGCTTATTCAATGTATTCGCAGCTACCCTCCATATCCGGAGGCCGTTCCTCCATCCGCAACCTGAGGACGCGCCATGCCGTGGTGACAGGGACCGACTTATCACGGGAGATAATTTATACCTGTGTGAAAAGTTCTAATAATCTAGTTCTTCCTGTCTGAGTCAAAATTATTTCTCAGTTTATCAAATAGTGGATTCCTGAATTGCAGTTTTTTAAAACGTAGGTTACTTTACATTTGAAAAACTGATGTCTCTCCTACCTCTTCCACCTGACGTACAACTGTCTTACACTTATGACTTTGAATTCTCCACACAATACAGAAAACAAAACATTTTTCCTCCCTTACAGATGAACCGCTGTGGGACCCACATGCCTGCATTGGTTGTTGCTGCAGCATGCTGTGCAGTTTCATAATAAGAAAAACATACAACTTCTGGTGCTATTCTCTCAGGCGAAAGAATGTTGACTTAGCCTGCTACCTAACACGATTACCTCTCCCAAGAATTTACACGCAATTATGTTTTCTCTTATTTAAAAAGACATAAAGCGTTGAAATAAAAAATCCTATGTTTAACTGGTGTGAAGATTAATTTTTGGGTTGTACATCCCCCTGTAAAGCACATAAATTGGAAATAAAGAAATATAACTTACCGTCGATCACAACTCTAGTATAAGGTTATTTAATGTATTATATGCTACATGTTTCGGCCTTTTATTATCGTAATGAACTATACAAAAACCACAAAATACTTTGAAGAATTAGTACTTGTATCAGTAATTTTCAGTCATAAGTAAGACTTTATTCGTCACAGTGGAAATAGTGTTTATAAAAGGACGGTTCATATTTCTGATATAGAAGTTGTTAAAGTTAAAAGTGCCTGTATCAGAAATATGAACATCTGTCTTTGTAAATCCTGTTTCCACAGTAAAAAATGAAATCTTACTCTACCAATGAAAATTACTGTTAAAATTATTCCTTCCTCAAAATGCTTTGATGATGATCAAAAAAGTCGAAGTACTCGTACGTAGTATATAATAGAACCATAAAAACAGAGTTGTGAACGGCTGTACATTTTTAAATTCTAGTTTACATTAATTTTAACTGTTTTTATCGCAAATGTAAATTTTTATAAAAATTGCAAAGAACTGACACAAATATTTTTCAGAAGACAGAAACAGAACAGCAGAGTATACTAAATTTCAGAGAAGAAAGGAAGCAACAAAATGGCGCAGATCATTTTTATATTATTTATTTTCCATTGTGTGGTTATTTATTTCGAAGAGTGATTTAAAATAATGCGATAGTAAAAACTTGTTTTTCTTTCTTACACGTCACATGCGAATCCATTAGGCTCAGGCTTACGTAAATGACGTTTGACGTGGGGTTTCGGTGCGGCACATGTCAGCTGTCGTGAAGCAGATGTAATGGACGCAAGTTTACCAGTCAAAAAGCTGAAAAAAAAAATAAAATAAAAAGAGGGAAGAAAACCCGTATAACGTAACATCAGTCGCGTTCGGATCTTTGCATCCTGCAATTTTTTTAGATGGTCATACAATTTAAACCAATGGGGGGTCACACTTTTTTTACTATTCACTAATGTGCATAAGTAATAAAATGTTTTTACAACCTTTTTGGCAAGTTATTGTTTATTATTATATTTCTTTGAAGAACTTACTATTTATTTGCCTATCTACGCGTAGGCCTATTTAAAATTTGTCAGTCATAACTTCCATACGTCTCTTGGTTCAAATATTTTGTATTTTTTGTCTTAAAAGCAATATTTTCTACAAAATGTTTAGGCACGGTTTTAATATAGCTCTATCTCTCTGAATTACTGCCAATCTGAATAATTCTCTTTGTGGCTGTTAATGAAGATACACACACCCATACAGTCTTAGAGTCTTATGCGCGTATAAATAGGATTTAATCAAATATCACTCATCACTCACGATTTCAATTAACAGGAACTGAGTTATGCAAATTCTATGCACCTGCTTTGAAAAAAATAATGTCCTAACTAATTCACCTTATCCCATTTGCCTCAATACATTTTACCTACATTCACAGTATTCAAGAAAGGTGCATTGAAGAAAAAGATTTGGCTCGCACATGACACGGAGGCTAGGCAGATCGTGACAACAGTTACGCCGTTAAGAAATTTTACGGTGTACGTAAGTCAGAAAGCATAGAATTTTTTCAGATTAGGTAGGGCTAATATATTAAAAAGGAGTAAATACTACAATATTATAAATATTTCTTTATATATTTCCTTCATTACCCAGCATGCAAGTAGCATGTATTTTGTGCCTTGTTGTGTGTACATAAATACTATTTTATCATCTGGCTGTGCCATATTTCTTGTAATGATCTCACAAACAGGAGGACTTCCGAAAAAAAAAAAGTGCTTTACAAATAAAAATTTCTCTTTTGATTTTCTCTGCAAATTCATCTGAGGATTTCCACAAACCAAGGAAAATTCAGCGAGATATTGTCATGAATTCAATTAAATCAATTCAATTAAATGGTTTTGACAGAATGTAACCAAACTCAATTTTTTTTTCGAGAGCTGTTAGTAAATATTAGACATATAATATTACACGAAAATCCGCCAAATGGGAACAGATATTTTTATGCAGACGTACGGACGGACAGAGAGACAGACTGAAAGATATGGCGAAGCATTTGTTGACGAACGCGCCTAAAATAGGCGAATGGAGCAAAACAAAAACGAAATAATAAAGAGACGGAGAAAGAAAGAGAAAATTGTTGCAGGTTCCATAAATTTCTACCTCGACGCGGGATTTATTCGTATCTATTACTACTATCTTATGGTTTTCACGTTGCCAACTGGTCAATCTACTCTTTAAGCTAATGCCTGTAACTTAACAGTGTAAGAGGCGTGACATTTCTATGCCTTCTGTTCCTCGCCGTAGGCCAGGGACAGAAGAAACGAATTGGTCTGCTAATGTGTTTTAATGTCCTGTTTCAAATAGCGGCTGAACACGAAGAGATGACAGTGGCAATATGTTAAGAACTGTACAAGTCTAATAAGACACATCACGAGAAAATGTCTGGGAAATACAGCGACAGTGGGTAAGGCAAAAGCTGCTTCGTAATCTAGTGGTAAGATGAGCCAAGCGCAAGGCAGGTGTTCCAGTCATTCATTGCATCAGCAGTGTGTCCCAAATTGAAATGCCTTTATTTTTTTTTACATGGTGAAGGCCCCGCAGCAGATGCTACGGACGCACTACAGCCTTGAGGCTTACTGTGCAACCCTTGTGAAGAAGATGATCAGTTTTTTTCATTTTTCCAAGTAATGGAGCACCGGTGGAATTAAATTGACAGGGGAAAACCGAAGTACTCGGAGAAAAATCTGTCCCAGTGCTAATTTGTCCACCACAAACCTCACATAGACTGACCCGGGATCGAACGCGGGCCTCCGCGGTGGAAGGCCGGCGACTAACCGCCTGAGCCATGGCACGGCCCTGTTTTCTGAGACACTTAACTTTGCAACTCATAGGCCTATACATCGCGATGTGTTAGAGACTGGGAAGACTGCGGACCTCTTTAACTGTTTGAAGGGAATGGGAATCGAATGCGGCACAGAATAAACTCTACGATACAACGGCGCCGTCATGAGTCGGAAGGATTCTTGCATGACGCCTGTCTTATTTGTAAATATGGAAATAACAGTAGTGTTAGATGGAGCTGGAATTCTTTCTGAGAAGCTAAGAATTGCTCATCCATTCAGAATCCCTACCTCTTAAGGAAATGACGTGTGGACATGGGGAAAATGTTTGTTATCTAATTGGGTATTTCCTGTAATAAGCTAACCTTAGGAGCACTAATTTCGTGTTATATAAATACTGAGTTCTTACGGCACAGAAAACGTTAACAGCCTCCATTACAAGCACCAAGACTTTAGTGCCCATTAGCAGTGGCGTAACTAGGTTTTTTTTGGCGCCCGGGGCGAGTATCACAATGACCGCCCATAACAGAAATTGCGAACTTTAAAAAACAAAATTATTTAAGGAATTCCCTTTTATTTGGCTGAGTAATATAAAATTTGTTGAGCGCAGAGAATAATTTATTTCATTTAAAACATCCATTTTTTCGTACCTTGGAAGCTGCACCCCGCCCCTTCCAGCTACGCTCCTGCCCTTTAGAGAAGTAATGGGCATACTTTCACATTTCGTGTCGTACATTTGTACAGTGTTATAGCGATTTACTGGAACGCTGACTATTAATGCAGCCTCATCAAAATCACATGCCATTCGAGCCCGAAATATTTCAATCGTGAAGATCATTCACAAAAGCAACAGTCGTTGGGCATATGGCGCTGTTATTACTGGTAATTTGTTACCGACGTTTCGGAGCAACTTGATGCGTTCACCTTCAGGAGAGTCAAAGAAGAGGACCAGCAGCTGCTCCTAAATGTATGTAACAAAGTACAAATGTACACGGTGTCATATTCCAGAAGATAATAATGTTCATGAATAAAGATGTGGAAACTCAAATAACATAAGATTTCCTGTTGTCTGGTCCACATCATGTATCCTGTCCCATTCATCGAGTTTGAAATGTGATTTTCCACTTCTGTTTTCATTTCGAATCAGATAACCTATAAGCCTACATGTCACTAGATACACAGATCTTTTTTATCAATTCTTTAATTTAATTTTTATAATAGTAATAATAATTTATTATTGACGTGCTGACACAAGAGCCAAAAGGCCGACTACACGGACAGCAAAGGAACATAAGAGAAAATACATGAACTAGTCAGAAACACGGAAAACAATGAAACACAAAGAGAACAAAAATACGAATAACACAAAGTTCTAGTATCTATAATTAGCAGATTAATTTAAAAAATCGTTAATCAACACAGACCTTCCGCTGAATATATCGCTATCCTTACTGGTGGCATTAGCCGCCGAAGCTTACTCGTATCTAGCAGAAGAACAGTTGCGAAGTTTCGGGTCGACATTTGCGATGATGATGATGATAAACGACGTCTCCTGTCATCAATATTTACACGAATTATTTCCCTGATGATGGCCGAGCACACGCCGAATTGTGTCGGAGAAAGCATTGTGAACAAACAAAAGACAATTTAACAATATCCTCTAGTGTAAACAGATGGTGTTTTATTAACTATTGTTATAAGCCTATACACGGAAAATATGAATAATTTCAAAGATAATTATGTTAAGTTATAAATTATAATTTATAAGTTCAATATACATATTTATTTTCATAGGAACTTTCTCCTTGCCTATTTTGGGGTGTTCAAACCATGTCTACCCTTCAGTATGTAGCTAAAGAACAGTCGTCGGTTATTGAAGATATTTTGGGATATCGTAGCGAAGCGCTATTAAAGTCATTGCGTCTCTTCGTTGTGAAGTATATAACTACTCGAGAATCACGAAATTTCATGCTGTTGGTTTTTACGAGACATAGTTGAGCCATTTCAGTCGTGGTTAAAATTGGACAAACATAAAGGACACTTTACATGAAGACTCAGACATGAAGAATTAGCTTTGTCGATATATACGTGAGAATTGAGGAATTTATATATTTTGGTTGGAAAACAAGTTAGGAGATCTAGATGAGAAGATACTATTAAGGTAAATCTTCAACGAATTTGTTTTAAAGTACGCACATGTTTTGCTTTAACACGAATAGTCGGGAAATTCTTGATGGACTATCACGAGTAGGCGTGAATATTATCAAATTGTTAGCCTTTATATCACACTGGGAAATCAGAGCGTATACACCACTTGCTTCACCATCCAGCAATTCTACATTTCACACGTTCGGTGTCTTTATGTGTTTGGCATAATTCGCACTATAAACACTGCTTTCTTCTCTAAACAACACAAATAGGTTAGCCTTGGTTATGGACACGCTGTTTTTCCTATGAGATATAAATTGAACTTCTAAATATCATGTAAATGGAATTCAGGCTTCAAACATTCAGGCTTTGATGATGATAACAACGTTGTCCTACGTTTGACTTAAAGAGACTGATTAATAGTTAGACTGAGATTTATTATCAACTGATACATTTTCATGACCTGCTCTGCTGTCTAATGACGTAACACTACGCCACACAGTCCATTACACAGACTTGAGGGCACCCATGCGTTTCGGAAAAAAAAAATTGCGGGAAAAGGAAAGCTGAAGCAAAAACTAGCATTAAGGCTTGGCTATCGGTAATTTAGAATAGTATAAAAAACTGAGATATTACTTAGCCTTGTGTTTTGTGCAGAAAGGGGCTTAAATTAAGCTGAAATTTTAGAAATTCTCGTGTCTTTTCATGGCCAGAAGCTAGGTATGCATCTTCAGCCTACATAACCATATTTCATTTTACATTGTAAGCAAGTGATGTTCTATAATTTGGGTAAAGACACTACTTTATATTGGAAAAAACAAAAAAAAAAAACAGTTTTCTTTCTTATTTTGAAAAATCTTGCTGCATAAACTGTTAAAACTGAAGTTCAATTTAAATCTTACAATTACCTGGTTTTGGTCCTTTCGTGTAATCTCCCGTTCCTTCAGCTCAAACGGGAAGTGTGATCATAATAATGACAACTTTGAACTTTACTACTCATTCTAGTCGCCTTACGGGGTGTACAGTTTTTCCCTATAATGTAGGCGATGATAAAACTAAGCAGCTTAAGACATCAGCAGTAACACTGCAGAAGTTTCTGATAGTACTGATACAATTAGCGTTATAATTTAACGTATGACTGTCGAAGTACAGTTACGTAACACCGAGTGACTACAGACACCGATTTTGTGAGCATTATATTAGGAGTTTTTCGGCTCTGATAGACATTACCGATGGAAACCGACGTGTGTCCGTCATATGCCTTCACAATCTCAGTAGGAAGACAGCTATTGGGTGTTCAAGAGGTTTATCAAGTCCGTTAATGGAGTTTGCTTTCTTCTTCAAATAAATTGGTTTTCAGCTTGATTGATGACGCTCCACTATTTGTGCAGAATTACTAGAACTTAGAGTCAATTTCTTTCAATCGGTTGGAAGCAACAAGCCACTCGTCAGACGTTGGGGAAAAACAAAATAAGTGTAAAACTGCAGCGTGTTTTACAGCTTATCAAACTGCCATAGGCTCACATGAACAGCGTAGCATTATTGCATTATACACCGCACTGCCATCTGAGCGGTGAGGTTGACAACTCCAGCTCTAGTTTGCTTTCACAATAACCCTACCACTCATCCACTTTTGTATATAAGACGGTGTCAATTGATAGGTTATATAGCATCGGCCCTCTTGTACGTACATAACAGTCCTTGTGGTGTCCCATAATAAACACATTTTTATTGAAAATCATCTTGACACTCTTAGCGTGGCCAAGTACTTAGAAAAACTTGGTATCGGTAAAGGTTGAAACTGCAGTAACGACGGAAGCATACGTGGCTCTCGGCCATTCATAATGACAGACTGTTTTGGGCAATCGTTACCACTTAGTGTGTGTATACATGTAACTTAAGAATGACTTCTTTTGTAGGAATATAGTCTGTTAGCCTTACTTATATACAGATAAGCTGAAAGCTGGAAGGACCTACCCAAACACAAGTAACTAACTAACTAACTAACTAATTAACTAAATAACCAACAAACTCCGGTCAGCAGAGTACTTGCTGAGAAGCTAAAAATTTCTGAGTTTCTCAATAAAATTTCCACGTTTACTGGAATCAGATTGTTCGTCACCGTTTTCAAAACCATCCCGCCATTATTCGTTCCAGCCAAACTAATCCCTCCTATCCTATTCTTCAAAATACTTTTTAATATTATCCTTCCATTTACGTTTATGTCTTCAAAGTGTTCTTTGCCTTTAACCTCTACCTACCGAAGTACTATGCATTTATTGTCTCCCCATAAGTGACATATAACCCGCCCATAATTTCCTCCTTTTTTCATCTCGTGAATATTATTTGATGGGAACAAATACACACTATCAAGCCCCTCTTCGTGCAGCTTCCTCTAGTGTCGAGTTACTTCCTCTATCTTCGGCAAAAAATTTTTTTTCTCAGCACCTATTCTTGAACAGCTTCAGCCTGTGCTATTCCCTTAAAGTGAGAAACCAAATTTCACATCCGTACAGAACAGCAGGCAAAATTATAGATCTGTATATTTTAATTTTCACCTTCTTAAATAGCTAGAGGGAAGAAAAAAGATTCTGGGCACAGTGGCAGTAGGCATTCCTCAAATTTATTCTGCTCGTAGTTTCTTCATACACACAATTCTGATTCCTTAGTTCTTTCCAAATACTACAGTCAGTTTCGAACGGCTTTTATCTACTTCATGTCGCGATTTTGTTCTGTGTTGTGTTTGTATTTATTTCTAGCACTACCTCCATACTAGCAACTAATAAAGCCTCTGTACTTTTTGTATAGTATGTATTTTTAGCCCATTAAATGAAACACTAACAACGTAGACCAGAAGCTGATGTGTCACATTCAGTTTTAATCCCACCTGGTTCGCTTTCACGTTCCTAAAAACATAATCTAACGCAAAGCTGAAAAGCGATGGCGATAAATGGTCTCCTTTTTTCAAACCTTTTGAACAGGAAATGTATCAGACAAATGACTGCCTATCCCGCTTTTACTATAGGTTTCATCTAAACACATTTTGATTAACCTATTTTATGGGGATACCAACCTAAATGAGAATATTACACTAAACTTCCCTCCTATCTGAAACAAGGATTTCGTGAAGTCTATAAATAGCTGATGTACTGCCCAATTTTATTGCCATTCATTCTCAAGTACTTGACAAATGCAGAATATATGATCAGTGGTTGATTTGTTAGGTCGAAATCCACACTGATAATTTCCAATAATTTAGTCTGAATATGGAGTTAAACTTCAGTGATGAAAGTTGGATAAAATTTTTATGTAGTTTGTAACGCCGATAAGCCTCGTAATTACTGCATTCTGTTCTATCGGCCTGCTTATAAAAGTTACAATGTTTGGTTTCTTCCATAGTAACGAGACTTTTCGCTAATTTCAAACAGAATTAATTTAATTTGTGTCATGTAACGTACTGTTTTATTTACCTGATTCAATAAATTCTGCTGGGAGTGTAAAATACCTTTGGATTTGTAACTTTTCAAATTTTCATTAGCCATCTCAGCCTGAAAGACACTAAGATCGTGCAATAATAGCTCAGTTTATACAGGGTGATTCAGGAGGAAACGTTCATATTTTGGGAGGGGATAGTATCGGCATTGTGATAAAAAAAGGTCATATAAACATGTGTCTAATTCTGAATGGTTGCCAGATAGAACGGTTTTAATCTGGCTGTTTGTGGGGCTGGATGAAGAGCGAACTTTACAAAAGAAAAGTGGATACAGAGACGAATCGCTCGCATTTTGAATGCTGCTGCCCGCATAAAGAGACGTGAAGACCAACTCAGACGAACAACACGCGATCTTGGCACACTAGTTGCAAAGTGCACTGAGGTTCACGGTGGGATTTTCGAACATTTATTATGAACGTAACAAAATTGTCATTTCTGTGCAACAGACTTATCATTTAAACATTAAATTAAAATTAAAACTAAATTAACATAAGCAATTTCTGTTTTTATTACCATTCACAGTGTTTTTTTTTATTTGTAAATTCAAAGAACTCTATCTTGGCAAATATGAAGAATCAGACACATGTCCATATGAAATCTTTTCTCACAATGACCGCTACTACAACTTCCCAAAAGACTGACCTTTCCTAGTGAATCACCCTGTATATATCCCAGCCTGGCTAACATAATTAACCGCACATACGTTCAAGCATAACACTGTGCTAGAGATTTAGAACTAGTCCTGGTACTTATTTCTGTTAGAGGCTGAGTCGACCCCAGGGCCATAGTGCGGCCGTAAGGATTAAATAAATGAAAAATTCCAATGACTCCATCGGGAATCGAAACCATGACCTTCCGGCTTGTAGCGCAGTGCCTCAACCAACTGCGCCACCGCGTGCCCCGTTCCGTGACTAACTTATTTTAAATCACAAGGTCGGTTTGTTTAATTCTATATAATACGTCCTAAGCTTTTTGTCTTATTTTTCAAAATTCCGGTGTAATCAGCCAGTTTAGTGGTTGATATCGGCTGAAGGGCAAATCACGTAAGACATTCGATATCACCGTGTGAACAAAATATGTGTTCTTTGGCGCGCGCCTGATTCGTATAATCTTAAGCACAATCGATTTATGGCCATATTTCATTACGATAGAAGTTACACAGCCCCACAACAGAAAAAATATCAACTGAAACACAAGTTGCTGAGCAATTTTCATTAATGTATTAATTATTAACTGAAAAATATCGTCCCAGGTTACAAGTCATTTTACCCCTAATTATTCTTAGAATGAAGAAGGTTTCCAAATTTACGACGTCTGAAAATATAACTTCATACTTCTTACGCTGAACACTGGAGCACGTTTCATTGCTCCCTTACAAGACAGACGTAATTCACAATAAACATCTGGATATGTGATTACCATACGTGACGTCAAATTTATCTTGACTGGCGGCTCAAGTAACAAATCTCACATATTACGTCAGCATAATATGACGTAAAATATAACAACGAAAAGACGGGAACCGCAGAGTCTCAGAAAGGTAACTCGTATAAGCTTCTTCAGCTGCTGGCTTTTGTATGTTTCTAGCCATTACATGATCTAGATCAGCGGTCGCCAACCATTCGGACCTCACGGACCACTAAACTCACAATTTTGAATCCCGCGGACCACTAACATGAATTTTTTTTAAAAAGGTACAAACATCTATAAAATAATTATCATAAAAGTTCCATTTTATTAATATGAAATGCGCTTGTTTAATTATAACAAAATTATTAGTGTGATATTTGTTGCTGCTTGTTTGAAATAAGTATAATAAACATAAAAATTGCGAATAATGTCCAAATTTCTCCACGGACCACCAAAATTTTCTCGCGGACCATCAGTGATCCGCGGACCACCGGTTCGCTACCGCTGATCTAGATTACGACGTTTAAGGTTCTCAGAGTGGTGTTGTTAAAGATTCAAGTCTTCTGTGTTCTAACGCCGTTTCGACTGACAAATAGTTACAGTTATTCAGCAATCGACATGATGTCATATACCAGCAGACTTGAATCTTCACATATATTAAAAGTCTTCCCATAAAATAACAAAGAGGCATTCCAATCCTCAGCTGCTCAGTGCTACCAAATCTTCGAAATGATTTTGCCTGAACGCCGATCGCTTGTGATGCCGGCCACAAACATAAGCACGAATTCAAACACCGAGGGAGAGGCAGATCTGTTTTGAGCCACAGTTTCTTACAGCGATCATACCTGTAAAGAACGACAGTTTCTGAAGGCAGAGTTACCTGTAATCATCTAGGGTTTTTAGGCAGTTTTATCTGCAAGAAGCCACAGTTACTTTAAGCAATCTTACCGGTAATAAGCCCACTAGTTTACTTTACGCAATCTTACTTGTAATAAGCCACAGTTACTTAAAGCGATCTTACCTGTAATGAGCCACAGTTCCTTAAGACAGTCCTCCCGATATTGTTGAAATTTACTTCGCTTTTCCAGTTCATAGCCAGATTCCAGGAACTGAAAAAGTAGGGCTCCAAGAAGAACATAGCCGACAACAAGTGCAAAAAGACCAAGATTAGAGAAAAGATGCCTGAAAAATACGCGAAGACAGCGACGAACCCGCGAGGGGTTGCACTGTCGGCTGCGCGCGGTAGCGTTCCGCGTCGCGGCGGGCATTGGCCGTACTGGGACTAACACTTCCGAACCGACGCTGGCGCATGCACGCCGTGTACTGAGGGCTGCAAACACACTTCGCCGTTTTTATATGTGCCGCAGCAGAAGTTCGTTTAGCACAGCTTTCAGTAAAGTACTACGGGGCCTTGTTGAAATGTCGTCTGCAGGTATTCTCTGAAATGTTTTTCGTACTAAGGGCGTTTGATACCCCAATCCAAGCCTCTTTGTGCTATAGACTGCGAGTATCTTAAAACAGCTTGAATATACATTTCGCAATTTACATGCGTCTTGAAACTGCAATCCGACTACTTAAAAATCCATCACATTTCGAACACTCTATATGTGTGTTTACGAATAACATCCCATTGTGGTATATGAACAGCAAAAAGAAAATACAGACCGCCAATCAGAACTACATTTATATAAGTTTATTGCTTGCTACATGTTTCGGCTTTTGTGAAAAGCCATCATCAGATAATTAAAAATACATAAAGAAAGATGATTTAAATGCAACCCATTAAACTGATAGCTTTTCAGAGAGCCGCGATTTTAACTTTACAAAAACTGGTATTGCATGAGCCGAAACTAGTTAAAAGTCGAAATTGTATAATAAAATATTAAAATATAATAAGTATATATTATATTAAAATATTGAAATTATAGTCGAGTACTCCGAGTGCGAAAGAGAAATTCTAAAAATATAACTCTTGGGGTAAAAGTCGCGTTAATCTGTTTCTTAATTTTGATAAACGCTGGAGAGGTACTGTGGACTATAGGCCTATAGTTTTTCCCGTAGTTTTCGTTCTTCGTATCTCATCCAGTTAATTAGTGTATTTCAACGTGAAACAGTAAATCGAATATATCTTCCTCATGTATGTAAACAATTCGATTAGACGTTTGTACTTCCTTAACATTGAAGTGAAAGTTAGCCCGCCTCCTTACTCTACGAAGGCAATATTTAGTACTGTGTAAGCTAAAGGCAAAGCTATCCCTATACAGGCCTGTACAAGCCCTTAGGGCTCCGCAAGGTTGAGGCTCCCAGAACTTCTAGACAATCGACACAAGAAGGTGGCAAGGTTGTCAGCCCTACGCACCAGCCGCCTTTACCCCCCCCCCCCCCCCCCCCCCCAGGAGATATTCTAGTTACTCATTTCTGTTAGAGACTGAGTCGACTCAGGGCCATAGTCCGGAGGGAAGGATTAAGTCAATGGAAAATGCCAATGACCGCATCGGGAATCGAAACCGCGACGTTCCAGTTTGTAAAATTGTGTAGAATTACATATTAAACCATTGCCCTAGAAACTGATAGATAGCAAACCTTATCACTCCTGTGGCAAAAAGTGTTCTTAATGACGGAGGAATTTTAGCAGAGATCAGGATTTGTTGCTCGTCATTGCGGGCTTTGTTGAGTTTTATATGAGTATGTGCTTCATGTTGTTTTTGACTCTTACATCTACTTTTCTGACGGGAGTACTTTTCAGATGAGGTAAGTTACATCTAAAAATGTGTAAAGATAGCCTCCCTGGCGTAAATTAAGTCCGTAAGATTTCATATTTTACCATCCAGCGGATCTCTGACTTTGGTGGAAGAAAGAAGTGGAATGTTATTCCAAATCGGGCAGACAATAGTTTCCTGTAAGGGACGACGTGTTTCGTATGTTCCATTTTAGTAAAATGAAAAAAATAACCCCTATATGTGTAATTTTACGAAAGTAACGAAGTTATTAGTTAGCAAGCAAATTTGTGGTTTGAATTCAGTACGTGAATGCACAAGTTAAGTTTAAGTATCCTCTTCGTGATTCTCAATGTCTGTGCTAATTCGGTTGTAGAATCGGGGAAAATACGAAAGGAGAGGAGAAAAATGATGGAGCGAGCACTTGCTGCCTATCAGATTGGGGATATGGGACTCAACCGCAAATACGTCTGATGTCCCGAAAGCAACCATAGAGGAGATATGAAGGGAGAAACATAAATGCTGTAGGCCATACATAGTTGTTCGGAAGAACTGCTGAATCCCAGAAAAAGTTTAAAATTATTTACTAAACCATGTGCTATAGTTGGAAGAAACAGTTTTGCAGTTAAGGAGAAAATATATCCAGGGACAGCATAGAAAATAGCAGAGGAGAACACTTTGCTGCACAGACTCAATCACGAACAGAAAATGGTGGCAAGAAGTGGTGTTTCGGATTCATTACCCGTCACCCAGTAATCTCTTTCCATCAGCCTGTAGTAACCTGTATGACCTGAGTTTGAGGGTTCTGAAAAGAAAGGGAATTTTTCGGTGCCCCGAGGAAAGTAGTCTATGAAAACAATTTCGATGCTACTGGAATATTTCGTATCAACGAAAATGCCCTTTCCCCTGAACGAAAACCTCTGAAACTATTGGTTCGTAAGGGTAAGCAAGAGAGAGGTGTAGAACGTAGGCCAAGTTCGTTTTACAAAATGCGAACTAGACGAAATACCTGACATGATGCATCACACTGGCTGCGAACAGTGGGCTACCAGTACTGTGCAAAGTTAGGACCGAACAAGGAAAACTTCTATTTTTAAGAATACATTCAGCAGATATGTATGGTGTGCGCACTGTGGAGTGCTGGTCTGTACAGTGATCGAGCTTATGAGTGCTTATTCTTAAACTAGAACGATGTGGACTTTTAAGAATCCTTGTTTAAATATACTTTCTTGTGCAGTAAGACAAAGAATAAGCACGTGTTTCAAGTCCTAAAGAATGAGTTCCTCGGATAAAACTTTTCCTTTAATCTCGTTCCTTAAACTTTCGTATAATAATGCTTTTGTTCTTATGTGGTCCTAATAGGCAGTCTTTCCTTACGTGTACATGTACTAATTCATGTAAATACTTATAAAAGAACGGAGATCTCAACCCATAATTAGCGCAAACCTGTGAACATATTTCATAATTTTATTTTAATGACAGTTTTCCTCCAAATACTTTGAAGATTTAGATTTGATGATAACCACATAAATAACTTCAAAGCACCTAGCTTACTTAACTGTTAAAATACAGGAAGATAGTTTCGTTGACAGCAAACAAGAAGTTTTGTTTCATATTTCAGTATATACGCGGAGAAGCCAGAGTAGCGTAGTCGGTATAGCGACTACGTTACAGGCTGGACGGTCCTGGGCTCGAATCTCGCTAGAGGCAAGAGAATTTTTCACTCCTGCCAAACTTCCAGACCGGCTCTGGGTACCGGGATCCTTTTCCGGGGGTAACGAGGTCGGGGCGTGAAGTTAACCACCTACTTCCATCTAGTAGTGCCAAAGGTCCGCCTATATGCCTTCATGGCGTGGACAGGAAAAACTTATGTACACATGCAACAGGATGCTATGCTCCTAAGATGCTGTTACTAATTTGTCTTCGTCTTTGTTCGCGGGCTGTCATGGCATCTTTACGTGGAAATCTTTCCAGATGTCTCTCTATTCTTCTCACAATTTCCTTTCTACTCTGTGGTGACTACTGCACTCGTAGATGGCATGTAGATCACAATAACGCGATTCTGATATCGAAACGGAATCGACTATCTTTGCAATTGCGAGTATTGGAAAGAGAAGAGGTATGAAACTTTGGTAGAGAGCAGCACCTGTTTTCGCGGTTACGCTCGCACTCTGTGTAGTAGTAATCTGTGCACAGCATTACGTGTGTCACCGTAACGCATGTGTTCGTGCCTGCGAGGTGATGTGCGCTTCATATTAGTGTAGCACATGGGCAAGAAGTGTGGGTTGCAGTCAATAAGTACTCGGACACACATTTATCATATCGAAAGCTCGTGATTAGAGTCAGTACGTAATTTAATTTCCTTTAGTATTAGTGTAATAAAATGAGTACAATACTGGATAAAATTGCTGCTATCGAAGCTGAGGTAAGTTCTGTTACAACCTCTTTGTTTCCTTTCTCTACGTTGATTAATTGATGTATATGTTAGAGTTTGAATTTTCGATGTTTTAGATGGCTCGAACACAAAAAAACAAAGCAACAGCTGGTCATCTTGGGTTGCTGAAGGCTCGATTAGCAAAGTTGCGACGAGAGTTAATTACCCCAAAAGGTGGCGGTGGAGGTGCGGGTGAAGGCTTTGATGTTGCAAAAACTGGTGATGCTCGCATTGGATTTGTAGGTAACTAAAATACTAGTCTAATGATAATGACATAAGTGATATCTGGGTGTGGAAATGCTAACGTGGTCGCTAAATTCATAGTCGTAAGGCATTGAACATGCGAACCACCTTAAGGGAGCCATGCAGCAAGCCACTTATCATCGACTGCCTGTGTATCGAAGGTTACAAGCAAATAGTCATACTCCATTGTTGCGAAATGCAAAGTTTTAAGACGGAAAGTGTGGTATACTAAGCTACGTCAGACTGGTTCAAAAGTGTCAACTTCAAATGAAGACCCTGCCTGGAAGCCACGCACATACACACTGCCCACATCTACCTAGCAGAGTACATGATCAGAAGGATGTGGGAAGCTGGAAACAGTGATCCATTCTGCAGGTCCATGCAAGACATTGGAAGCATAAACTGCTGTGATGACAGGAGAGAATAAACCTCCAACTGTAATCCTATCCTATCCTGTTGTACATTAACATAACCTAACATAACCCTCTCCTACTCTGCAGTACCGTAATGTAATGTAACAACCGTATATATCTGAACTTAACCTAATCCAACCGTAGTATAGGGTTTCCAACTCTGATGCTGAAAACGTGCTTGTAAAACAAGACAGCCTAGATTAGATAAGTGTTTACAGTGTCATGTAATGAAAACCATGTACCTTAACCTAACCTATCTTAAATAAATGTAGCATAATGTAACTTAACCAACCTGAACCTATTTTACCCCATCCTATTTTATCCTACCTGTGGTTTGGTGTCACATGTATGGTAGTTTGTGTGACATCATGTGAAATGTGATTGGTTTGCTGTTATGTTTGTGAATTTGGATATTACATAAGACAAAGTTATTTATATTTTTTTTTGTAGGTTTTCCATCAGTTGGAAAATCAACCCTTCTGAGCAATCTTGCTGGCGTATATTCCGAAGTTGCTGCGTATGAGTTTACGACATTAACAACAGTGCCAGGTTGTATCAAGTATAAGGGCGCTAAGATACAAGTGAGCACAATTAATTATTCCCATTGCATAATATCTTAACTTCCATGAGACTGATCATCCTCTGCTATGCTTCAAAACATAGAGATAAGGTGAAATGTTATGCCCTTTAGTGTTGTTATGGTAATAAAAACAGAGAGGAAGGTTGGAAGTTATTTACTATGTATATTAACCATTTAAATACCTGCATTGGCATTTGCAAACACATGTATGAAAACACCCCTATAAATTCATTTTGTGTATTTAGGCAACAAGGAAATTTACTGTAGTTTTAAGATGTGCTGCATAATCTCTGGTTTGTTTTCCACAAAGTGCTGTTTAGTTCATACTTTTCTCTTCTGCTGTTCAAATAATATATTTTTCATAAACCATGCACTAAAATTTAAATGCCCACCCCAGTTGGCTAAAGGTTAATTTTAGCTGAGTTTCAGTCTTCAGATGCTGTGTGTTAAGATTTGTGGTCTGAAGTCTTTGGGTTACATCACTGACCACACACTGTCAGAGTCTGATAAGTAGAAGTTGCTACTAAACCGCCTAGCTAAGTGTGCTTTCCCCTGTTTATTGCTGACTTCATATATTTTGCTTCACATGCTAATCACTAGTTTATATTTGGTTATTTAGTCAAGCAGTTTCATTCTAGAAGTATGCAGTAAATTTTAGTGACTGCAGAACTCCCTTGTGACTATAGTTGATTAATACTGACTTGTTGCAGTTGCTGGATCTGCCTGGTATCATTGAAGGAGCCAAGGATGGCAAGGGCAGAGGACGACAAGTAATAGCTGTGGCTCGAACGTGCAGCTTGATTTTCGTTGTTTTGGATGCACTAAAGCCTTTGCAACATAAGAAATTGATTGAACATGAGTTGGAAGGATTTGGTTTAAGACTCAATAAGTCTCCACCTAACATTGTCTTTCGTAAGAAGGACAAGGGTGGTGTAAATTTACAGACATTGGTAATATACTTTCAGATGTAATGACTTACATTTCAGACTACTGTAAGGGCCACAAGTTCATGTCTCATATTGTATTGCAGGTTCTACAGTCAGAGCTGGATCTTGATACAGTGAAATCAATCTTGTCTGAATATCGCACTCATAATGCAGATATTACCCTCAGATATGATGCCACTAGTGATGATTTGATTGATGTCATCGAGGGAAACCGGATTTATATTCCATGCATTTATTTGTTAAATAAAATTGGTATGTACTATTGCAGGTACGGTTAGTACCTGCTCATATATTATTTTAACATCTAAAAAGACCACCTGCTGTACAATTTTCACATCAGATTTCAATAGAAGGGGATTGACAGTATATAAACAGAGGCTATACTGCTTTTGGACCTGGAAAACTAAAACTTGTGTTCTTTCCATTTTTTGATCTCCAAAAGCTACCTTTGATGTTTAAAAAGTTTCTGAGCATTTTTTTTCCCAGTTTGAAGCAAAATGTAATGCAGACATGTTAGTTTTTTCATGCCTGCCATTTTTCTGGGTAAATCAAAATTGCAAATGGAGCAAAACTCATTTAACATGCATTACTCCATAATCACATGCTACAACCTTATTCCAAGCAGGAAATATTCAATAGACTGCTCTGCCTACATGTAGCAATAGAAGTTCATGCTAGTGGCAGTAGTGTCATCTCTCAGTCAGTCCATAAACTATTTGACAGTACCACATGTTATTTATGACCATAGCTCCACATAGTTATCACTTTATGCTTTCTAGAAACCCATTGCTAGCAGCCAGTGATATGTATAAAGTAAGTTGCTAGCTATATATGGTAATGTTATAACATATTTGTACTGTTCTACTTTGCATTTGTAAAGTTTAATGTTTAGGTTTTAATCTTCTGGGGGATAGACAATGTAGTTTGGTCGATAGGTTCTGTTGTTTCAAGGGGGCTTGCTAGTACCTTGAAGATGGAAGTGGCAAGGTGCTGTGCAGTGTTCATACCTGTAACAAAGCCACACATTACCATATCCCAGAAGACTTGAACTGTCATTGAATGTTTGGTATTGGAATATAGCAACATTCTTGAATTTGTTGCTTATACTATTGCTTAATCATAGATTTATGAATCATTTTTGTCTTTTAGATCAAATCAGCATTGAAGAGTTGGACATCATCTACAAAATCCCACATTGTATCCCCATCTCAGCTCACCACAAGTGGAATTTTGATGATCTTCTTGAAAAAATGTGGGAGTGTCTGAAGTTGGTTCGCATGTATGTATCTACTTTTGTGTGTCCTACCTTTGTAGTTTTGATGTGTTACTTTAGAGCTTGGATAGCTCACTTGGTATAGTAACCAGAAGTATAATATAATTTGTCCAGTCCAAACACAGCAATTTTATTTAACTATCATACAATCAGCTACATGTTTTGGTCAATACGGCCATCATCAGGCTGTTAAAATAATAAAAGGAAAACACCACAGTTGTGTAGGATTCAGATCTCATAACTTCACATATATGCTTGTTATATAAAATTACATAACATAAGTAGCCTTGGGAATAAAATATGTCAACATTTTTACAGATTTTATTCCCAAGGTTACAGTGTCCAGGCCAAATGTGGGGGCCCACCCAGCCTCCTGTCCAATCAGAACTAGAGGCTAGTTCTCCAGGAGTAAAGCAGTGAGGGTGTGAAACCAACCATTCACCTCCATTCACTACCAAAATTAAGGATGTGTAGAGCCGTATGTTCGCATCTGCAAATTTTTCATGGCAAGCTTAAGCACAGAGACTTCACTCATGCTTCTCTGTTATGTAATGAGAAATTGTTTGTTCCAGCTATACAAAACCCAAAGGACAGCTTCCTGATTATGAGTCCCCAGTTGTTTTACATTCAGAAAGACTAACTGTAGAAGACTTCTGTAATAAACTGCATCGCAGCATAGCCAAGGAGTTTAAATAGTAAGTAATGTATGACTGTTTATTGATTATTTATATGAGAAAAGGAAAGCGTGATTTGCAACAAACTATGTTTTATCATATGAACTTACCAACCAACCAATCGACCTGACTGATGAACTAACTTACTTCATGGAATCCCTCTTGCAAAGTTAATAAATAGTTCCTCAGCTAGTTAGGAAACTTTCTGGGAACCAAAATATTTATGTTTATGTCCCTGTCTTGAACCAGGTGGATCCAGTCCAAAACCTTTCATGCCATTTTCTTAAGGTCCATTTTAATATTCTTACATCAGCATCTAGCTCTTCCAGGCTTTCCCTTTCCTTTACGTTTTGCAATTAGAATTCCATATGTATTTCTCTTCTCTCATGTGTAACACATACCCCACACATTGCAACCCTCTTTATTTTATCAGCCTAACAATATTTGGCAAGGGGTGAAAATCATAATGCTCATTGTTATGCATTTTTTTTCCAACATTCTGTTACTTCCTGTTCACAAACACCCTCATTCTGTGTTCTTCCCATAATGTGAGAGACCAGGTTTCACACCATATAAAACAACATGAAAAACTATAGAGTCACAGTTCATGACAATGAGAAGTGTATAAACATACAATAAGTAACTACAACTATTGAAATCAGTGCAGATGAAATTTAAGTAGAATTGCAACAGCAACACCAGACAGATCATCATTTATATTCACTTGTGGTTCTGAACGTTAGTGTATAACCATACAATAAAGAAGAACAGCCATGATGACTGACCTACATAAAGCAGGTGACTGTGGAACAGGAAGTGAGGTAATAGATTGAGTGAATCTGATCAGAACAGAAAACTTTAAAAAACAATGTATGGTGTACACACCTATTTAAATATTTTAAGATTGTTTTAACCCTAATTGTGACTAGAGAACATTGCACTGAGAATAATTCATGACGAAATGGTAGACAAGTATTTTAACAATAATCGCAATGTGTGACTGAAGTGTGTGATGATAACAGCATCTCCTTGTTTTAGACCATTCTGAACAGGAAAAAACATTCTAGACATACATTTACCTATCTGGACTTCATTTTAAAGCCCCTATGCACCGGTCAAACAGTTTGCACTACACAAGCTGATGCACAAATTATTTGATCATGTGTGGTGTGGTTTTAGTGTTTGTGAAACAGGGAGCTGATGTGAAACGTTACCAGTTCATCATTGATTTTCATACCATTCATATCTTTTTTTCAAGATGTCACATACGACTTCAAGTAAAGAATTCTGGTGGGAGTTTATGTACTTACGTAAAGTGAAAAGTGATTTGTATAAAAACGGAACTTCTGTCCAAGTACTCCATTATCTGTTCCGGTGTACGGTCTCTTCCTCCATGGTGTAAGCAAGAATAATTGCCAAGCAGGTGGCTTTGGACATCTTTCCTTTATGAAATTTGCCAAGAAACTGAAGTTTATGCAAACTTATCGTATTGTGTGTGTGTGTGGATAGTTATTATTCTCTTGTTGTACAACATGCCGTTGCACAAATTTGTTTGACCGGGTATGGGGGCCTTTAGGCTTCATTTCAACACATTGTAATTAACATATCTAATTTTATGGGTAAAACAGACTGAGTGAGAGTATTATACAAAACCTCCCTCGTAACCCAGTTGTAGGCTTTCTTGACACACAAAATAGCTGAGGTGCTGCTACACAGCATTATCATGTTTTCTGAAGTATGTGATGAATGCAGAATATCTGATCAGTAATTATTGATCAGAAATTCTCTGATATAACAGATCAATTATAATTGATCTGTTGTATCAAAGACCACACTGATGATCCTCAGTTTCTTCCAAATTTGGAATTAAATTGGAGAGAAGAATGCTGGATGAAATGTCGTAAGTACAGTGAAGTCTCAGTAAAATGTGTTTATGTGGGTGGTGAATTTACATTTGTTATAATGAAATTTTATTACCATGCCTACTCATAAAAAGAGTCTAAAATGTTTTCTACACAGGCAGGTTTAGTAGCAATTTCTTGGTGAAGTCATGGAGAATATCACTTCTGTCCAGTATGTGGTCTCAAACACCTTTCTTGGTTATTATGAAATGCCTAAGACTGCTGAGTAAATGTTTTTTCTTTTGCAAGTAATATGAAATATGCCAGTTAAAACTAGAGGTTTGTTTTAACCTCAGAGCTCAGTCCCAAACAGTATGACCGCTCAGCTGTGACTTCACATTTTCATTGGGTCTGTCAAGTTGCACGCTCATTGGAACAGCTAGCCCAACAAAAGCTGTGTCTACACTCTTCCCTGTTCTTTAGACTCAAGATTGGCTGAAACTGCAAGGAATGACTGATTAGACAAATAATCCACATGACAGTAAATGAAAGAGATGAGACTGTATGTTAATGTGGACAGTATAGTGATGTGGCAGTGATGGAATCTAACAAAAGGGAGTCCATGTACTTCAGTTGGAATAAAATTCTGGCTGACAAAGTGTACTGCTCAGAGACCATTACCCTTATTAGTTTCCTTTAAACTCTTGTCTCAAGTGTCGGTTTGAAGTATCGTCTCTGCATATTTTTGTATTGAAATCTAATAAAACTTGCATGTGTTACTTAGGGAATTGATTGAACACTGCTTCTAGTTCATCACAGGCTCTCCTTTACATCATTGTTTATATTATCAGTTGAGGAACATACATTTAGGACAATAGTATCAACCAGCAACCTCTTAATATTATATATGACATCTCATGACTAACAAACTGTGCTTTTTAATGTGTAGTCGGTACTGACCAGGCTGTGGGCTGGACATCTGTGGAATTGTTATTTGCTTCCCAGCCGAGACAAAGAGATTTATCATTTCTCTGAAGCATCCTGGCTTGCTATGGGCCCACCCATCCTCCTACTCAGTGGGTACCACGGGCTTTTTCTGTGGAAGTAAGGCAGTTGGTCACGGAGCTAACCACTCACCTCCACCTAATTCTGAGGTTAAGAATGAGTGGGCCAGTCTAAGGGGTGGGCCAGCCAGGCAGCTGCCCAGCGTGCCAACCTATAGGGAGTGCTAAGACGTCACTGCAGAAATATGGTGCGGGTAAACTCAGGTTTTCCACACATTGAAGAATTTCTCCGAAAATTATCCACAATTTTGGCACGCACCCTCAAAAGTGTTCACCAGCCCTGTTCTAGGCCAAAAATTTTAAAGAGTATTGGTTTTAAGGGGCACCAAATTATTAGCCTTCCTGAGGCACTAAATTAGTGGTCTGTCTGGGGCACCCACATGTCTCAGGCTGGCCCTGGAGTGGAGTGATCCATCCAATCTGCCATATGACTTCCATTTTGTGCATAGGGACAACTTTACCTTTACCATTACCTTTACATCTCAACTGCTGATACAAAATGATGAATGATAAATGATGAATCTAATTCTGCTTTCCATATAACAATGTACAGTTGTTTGCTGGTACAGTGGCACACTTGTCGCATCTGACCTCTGGTACTCCCACAAAATCCAGCTTATGCTTTGCTAAGTCTTGTGCTACTCCTGTCAGTGAGCCTGGCTGTGGAGGACTCCTGACATTTCACATTTGAAATTTCATGGTCATTTTCCAATGCATGTGTTTTTTCAAAACAGTATATCCAAATCTTGGGCCCTGTGTAACAGTTTATAACATTGTAGTTTTATATAGTGACAAATTGTTACCCCCTTGTGCAAACCCCAAACTGGAGGACTACCCCTTGTTTGCTGTCTGTGACTGCTTATTCAGTATAATCACATGTATGCTATGGATGTGCCATGTTGTATGGTGACAAGGGACTTCCTTAACAAAGTTCACGCATATTTGTCAGAATTTATAAATCGTATTGCTATTTCACAAACCTCCATCTAGATACAAGTTAAAGCACAAATGTTAATGTGACTCCAACTATCCAATAAAGAGAGTGACTTCACCTAGCTTGATGAACAAGGATGGCTTTGTCTGTTTAAAAGAGTAAGCCTAGGCCAAACAAAAAGTGGACGAGTCTCAAAAAATATGACAGGTACGTTCTTACAGGCTTTCTTACTGTTGAGCTGGCCTGGGCTAACATATAGGAGTGAACTTGTGAAAATAATGTGGTGGGACATTCTCTGAACTCTGTACCTAGACTCACGAGTGACGTAGACCAGATACACAAAAACAAGACCGCCTGTTGGTGGATGCCATAACTCTTTCCATTGTTGTGAGGACTCACTTCACTGTTTACAGTACTGTGTTTCCTTCTCTACACAACTTTTTAAAGTAATTTCAAAGGTCAATACATACGTAATTAAAATCTTGGATAGAGTCTAGCCAGTTATATTCCACAAACCCATAGATTAGTTGCCTTTCCTTCGTCCCCTAAGACAAAACCCTGCTGTTCCTGTTGTTGTATGCCTTTGAGATGACAGGAATTCTGTACTGTGAAACCAGAGGGTTAGAGTAGGCAAATGTTATAGTTTAGTTTCTTTATCATATAACCACACACTTTTGTCTGGGTGCTTGTGGAGTGAAGGCTGGTCAGACAAATGTCTGGCAGTTGTAGTGTTCATATATATATTTATAAAATTTCTTCTGTTTTGTAGTGAGTAATGGCTCTTTGTGGTTGCCAACCCACGATTGCCATTTATGCCATCTGATCATTTCCTGAATTATAAGCTAACTGCTCAGCTAATACATTCAGAAGTACCCACCAACATCTGGGGTTATGACAGAGGCATGAAAATTGCTGTCAGATTTTGGGGTTGGAAACAATGTGCAAACCTGAAGATGTCTGCAGAATCTAACCAATACAGACAGAAGGACCAAAGCACATACCAGCAAAGTGGCCAGTAGCGTCTAAGTGGGCTATCAATGTTGGCAAAGTGGAGGACTGGTGACACGCGTACATGTTCGAGGTCGGAAGGGGCCAGTCCAAAGCGGATAAGAGCTGTTTTGAGGGAAATCATAACAAGGTGTGAAGATTGTTCGTTCAGTTCCCGTCCAGTACCAGGGAGATTCCGAAAGAGGGACGTCATTCCAGGATGCCGCCAAGGAGGTGCCGATCTGGTGGAGGTGCTGAAATACTGTCAACACTACGCGTAAATAGTCAGGGGTTTCGTGTTCGAACGTATGAGCCTGTATTGCCAGTGGATGTGTCCAGTCTTGCTTAACGGCAAGCAAGGCGAGAAGACAACCGTTGGAGAAGAAAACATATGTATAGTCGAGAGTACGTGGTAAGTCACTCTTGCCACTCTATTCTCCTGTCCACTTCTGTGCAACTGAAATATGGCTGATGAATATTTAAGTGTTATTGATGCCTTCAAATTGATAGCTGAACCATTTAGTGGGGACAAACGCAAATTAAAAGAGTTTTGTGAAAATGTGGAAGCAGCCTATGAGTTAATTGACCCTGATAAATATGATTTATTTTATGAGTATGTTCTGACGCGCGTAACAGGTGAAGCGAGAGCAAAATTACTTGTTAGGCAGGATGCTGATGATTGGACTAGTGTTAAGGCTGTGTTGGAGGAGCATTATGCTACAAAACGAACGTTAGATGTCTATGCTTGTGCTATGTTCAATGCCCGACAAGCAAAGCATGAAACAGTAGCCGCATGGTGCAGTATGCTTGATCAGTTTCAGATTTTAGGACAGCTGTAGAAGGTGCAACCTCATCTGAAATGTGCGGTATCACAAAATTGGTTTCCCAGTTAAGAAAACCTTGTTTCATCCAGGAACCAGCAAATGAACAAATTCAGACGGTAGTTTGTTCTAGTTATGAGTGTGAGAGTCCAGACATTCGCCAACAGGCAGACAGAGCTAGTGATGAGGATGAGAGTCCAGACGATCACCAGCAGGCAGACAGAGCTAGTGATGAGGGTGAGAGTCCAGACGTTCGCCAGCAGGCCAGAAGGGCTGGTGATGAGCACGAGAGTCCAGATGTTCGCCAGCAGGCAGACAGAGCTAGTGATGAGGGTGAGAGTCCAGACAATCACCAGCAGGCAGACAGAGCTAGTGATGAGGGTGAGAGTCCAGACATTCGCCAGCAGACCAGAAGGGCTGGTGATGAGCACGAGAGTCCAGATGTTCGCCAGCAGGCAGACAGAGCTAGTGGTGAGGGTGAGAGTCCAAACATTCGCTAGCAGGCCGGAAGGGCTAGTGATGGAAAAAAAGAGGCAAAGTGAACTATCTGAGTCTGAAAATCTTAAGGGAATATCATGAGTTGCTCACATGAGGTCACACAGGAATTTCCAGAATTTATGAAAAGTGAAAATCTTACATAAGTTGGCCTAATATGCGGAAGGATATTGAAAATTATGTACGGAAGTGCGTCTCGTGCCAGAAGAATAAGCACACCATTCCAAACACCAAGATGGCAGTGGAAATTACGGACACCCCATACGCTACTTTTGACAAAATTAGTATGGATTGCATGGGTCTGCTTCCATTAACAGACAAGGGGAATAAATACATTTGTTCATGCTAAGACCAATTGTCTAAATACCTGATTGCCATTCCCATACCATATCAGGAAGCCAAAATGATAGGAAGGGTGTTGGTTGACAATGTGATCACTGTGTTTGGGTCACTTGGTTTGATTCACACAGACTGCCCTTCGAACTTTACAGATGAAGTCATGCGACATTTATGCAGACTTCTGAAAATTTCGAAGATCAACACCACCCCATTTAGACCCCAGAGCAATGCTAGCATTGAAAGATCGCATGCGGTACTCACAGAATACTTACGCCATTTCATCTGCAAAGAGCAGAACAATTGGGACACACTGTTGCCAACAGCAACTTTAATTTATAATACGACTTCCAATACACACTCTAAGTACTGTCCATTTGAGTTGGTTTTCAGACGGAAACCGTCAATACCAGGACTGTTACAGCGACATCCTCATTATCCTGATTACAGTGAGACGACTTTGTAAGCATGTTGAAGGACAGACTGCAATACAGCCATGAAGTGGCGCACAGGGCGCTAATTAATTCAAAAGAGATATCTAATAAATATTACCACCAAACAGAAAACACCGTGAATTTTCGCAAAGGGGATCTTGTACTTCTTCTACAGCAAAATGTAAGGAGAGGTCGCTCTAAGAAACTGTCATCGCCTTGGATAGGTCTTACACCGTAGTTAAAGTTTCAGGTGTAAATTGCATTTTACGTTCAGGGACCAAAAGATGAACATTCAAGGTACACAGCAACAGACTTAAGTTGTTAATTTAATTTCAGTTCACAGTGCGGCTTGAGGCGTTGTTGATGTTGGTCGTGATGTGTATCATCGCCACGTCTGCTATCGACTTCACTGTCAAGATATATGACAACACGCCCGGCCTGTATTATGATCACGTAGGGCAAGTCCAGCCCTATGGGTCAGAGTGGAAGCCTGTAACGTACGTAAACATATCAAAACTGGAATCCACGTATAATAGTTTTGGATTTTATCATTCAAACAAAAGGAATGTGCAAGGAACTGTCATCTGAAGCTACTTCGACTTGCCAGTCACACTTACTGCTGATGGAGCAGAGTCTGTCTCGAGTTCATAGAACACATGCTATTATTTTTGTCAGATCACCGGAAGTAAGGACAACAATAATTTCAGTTCAGGTAGCACAAATACAAAAAGTAAGAGGAGAAAAAGAGGTGTTTTAATTTTGTTGGTTCTGTGTCAAAAATTGTATTTGGCACCTTGTCAGATGAGGACGTGACTTGCTATAAAAACAAGATAAGTGAATTGCAGTCCGAGCAACTTTCCATGCTGAAAGTAGCCGAAGAATAGATGATAGTAGTGCATTCCTCATTACAAACTGTAAATTTTACGTTAACCGATGTTGCAGCTAACAAAATTCAGCTAAGTAAAAATCTAAATGTAATTCAGAAACAAATAACAGAAAACAGGGAAAAAACAAGGCAGGCTTTTTCGCAAGCTACTCTCTTAATTGCAGTAAATCAGCATATGATAATGATTGAACATTTAATAAGCCAATAGAGAGAAGATTATGACATAATATTATCTGCAATAATTTTTGCACAGAAAGGGATTTTATTACCACAAATAATAACATCTGAAGATATCATAGAGGTATTTCAGAAATCCCATTTGATCCTTCCCCATGATCTGTCCTTGCCTTCCACAGCAAGAGTGGCTTACGAAAGTGTACTAATAAACATTACTGATATTGATGTGTTTCTAAATGACAATATTTTAGGGTATATCTTAAGAATTCCTTTAGTGCATAGTGTTGTTTACAATTTGTGTAAACTGATTCCATTTCTCACACATGTTAAGAACAGTCAGGATACATTTGTATTCACAGGTAGTAAAAAAGGATTATCTGGTGAGGGACATATTGAAACAAATGTATGTTAAACTTAGTGAACTAGAATTAAGCAAGTGCAAGATTATTTCACCACAGTGGCATATGTGTAAAGAGGAATTTCCCTTAAAATCTACACATTTGCACCAGGAATGTGAAGCTAAGTTGTTGCAACCGACTATAACAATTCCTACAGACTGTAATAGGAAAATAATAACACGTAATGAAATATTTTGTATTATATATACCGTGCATTTTTGATAATTAATTAATTAATTTTATTTCGATCCAACAAATTCACTACACTTTCTTTTATTGATTTCTTGCCCCTACATATGTTTCGGCACACCTTGTGCCATGCTCAGGGGGTTCGTCGAGAGATGGCACAAGGTTTGCCGAAACATATGTAGGGTCAAGAAATCAATAAAAGAAAGTGTAGTGCATTTGTTGGATTGAAATAAAATTAATTAATACTTAATGAAATAGTTTGGTTATCCTTAGTCATAACAAGTGGATATTTGCCTCCTTCCAGAAGGTGAGGGTTACCATAATGTGTAACAATTTGGATCCCAGTGATGTAATTCTTGAAGGCACTGGCATTTTATCATGTTTGGAAGATGTGATGCTTTAGGGCCAGCTACAAAAACTCAAACCCAATCAACTTTTACAAGTAATAGAACAGATAAGGATAGTGTTCGTGACATAATGTTGTAGTAGATTGCTGTGAACAATTAGGATCTAAATTAAAGTTGAACACAGTTAAAGGTATGTCAGAACTGCCGCTGGAACAATGCTTTAGTCATTCCAGTGCGTTTAAATATGCTGGCCATTCTATTGACCAAGTAGAAGAGTTAATACTTCAAAATGAGGCTGAGTTCAGGAGCGAACATAACCTGAATCAATTACATTGTCTGTCTTATGTTGGGATAGCAACAGTAGTCATCATTTTACTGTTATTATGTTGCTGTTTTTGTAAAAAATGGAACTGTTGGAAAAGGTGGATGGATGATGACCATTGTGGAAGAATTTGCATACGCCAAACGGTTATCAATCAAAGGGATGTAAAAGCATCTAATGAAGATTTAAGGGATAGAATTCAATTTTTTGACCAACAGAATCGCAGTCCAATTTTGAAATCATTTCCAGCTTCTACAAGTCTCGAGATGATGATAATAGATTCCACTAGACTAGAAAATGTAGAGGTGTGCAAGACTTGTAAATGTAGGTGGTAGAGCAATGTCTTTTTAAGCATAGCACACATATATATGTATATGTTATACATTATTATGCATTATGTGGAAGACATTAGCACCAGTTTTAGCTAATGTTTCCACCCTAGGGAGGAACATGTTGTGAGAACTCACTTCAGTGTTTACAGTACTGTGTTTCCTTCTCTACACAACTTTTTAAAGTCATTTCAAAGGTCAATACATACGTAATTAAAATCTTGGATAGAGTCTAGCCAGTTATGTTCCACAAACCCATAAATTAGTTGCCTTTCCTTCGTCCCCTAAGACAAAACCCTGCTGTTCCTGTTTTTGTATGCCTTTGAGATGACAGGAATTCTGTACTGTGAAACCAGAGTAGGAGAATGGTATATTTTAGTTTCTTTATCATATATCCACACACTTTTGTCTGGGTGCTTGTAGAGAAGATGTATGGTCAGATGAATGCCTGACAGTTGTAGTGTTCATATATGTGTTAATAAAATTTCTTCTGTTCTGTAGTGAGTAATTGCTCTTTGTGGTTGCCAATCCACAATTGCCAATTATGCCATCTGATCATTTCCTGAATTTACGCATATTCAGAAGTACCCACCAACATCAGGGGTTACGACACCATTTAGGCCAAAATGATGATGAGCGACACATTACGTTAATAATCATTGTAAATATATGGCTGTTCACAGTTATTGATAAAGTGTGAATCATAGT
This sequence comes from Reticulitermes speratus, assembly GCA_021186555.1. Lineage (NCBI taxonomy): Eukaryota > Metazoa > Arthropoda > Insecta > Blattodea > Rhinotermitidae > Reticulitermes > Reticulitermes speratus. The sequence goes on along the minus strand of JAJKFL010000002.1, from coordinate 41,914,345 downwards.
GTTTACTGGCTATTATCTAACAGTACAGTGTAAGAGTCTTGTTTTCTGTTAGGTGGGTACCTGCCATACCATACTGACACAATTCCCTCAGAAAGAAGCAGAAAATGAATCCAGAAAACTATGCTGCCAGTAGAGTGTGACTTTGTGGACCTGAGCATCAGACTCCATCATTACAGTATGTCAGAGCATTACAAAAACTGTTAAGGAGAATTAATGTCATTTCATTTTATGTTCTAGTGCCTTGGTGTGGGGATCATCAGTAAAACATCAGCCACAGAAGGTGGGAAAGGATCACATCTTGCATGATGAGGATGTTGTTCAAATTGTGAAGAAGGTATGACCGGTGAAAGAATGGAGAATTTGTTAGCATCTTCATCTGCCTGTCCAATATGTCTGGAAGTGCTGGAAAAGTAATAATTTCAATATGAGGTTCTCATGGCAGTGACTGAAAATTACTACTGTCTTCTCAGTTGGTAAGCCATGTAGTTTGGCAGATAGGTAGAATGTTTCTCTGGAACGTTGGTACCTACCATCTAAACTACATGCCATCACATCCCAGAAGACAGTACTTTTCACTTGAGTAATTTAATTATGTAACAGATACAATATGTTGGATTCTCTGAATGAACATTTGTGAGCATTGTTAATTGTACAACAAGGAAAGTGACTGTGTAGGAGAAGAGCCAACAATAAATATGTTTGTGGGTGAAATGGTAGAAAATGTAGCTCAATAACAAATGTCAGCAAGACAAAACAGATTGAAATCAAACTGCTTGATGTATTTTATTGTATGGGTAATCATGACATATTCCATACCAGTAAAAAAAATTTGTAAGAAATGTGAGCACACATTACATTGACAGTGACACTCATTTTTTCCTGTTTCCCCTTTACTTGTTTTAAAGACAGTGGGAATTTCCACTGTTTTAAAGTAATCGGCAAAGCATTAAGTTTGATTACTATAGGCCAGTTGATGTTACGCAGAACTGCAAAAACAAAGTTGTGGGTTACAGGCAGCAATACCCCAAAACACACGTATGTGCAGCACCATTCATAACTGCATAGCCTTGGGTATAGGGGATAACACACAGGTTTACACAAGGGGTGCTCAGATTTTCCAAAAACCAAGGAGCCACCTCAAAATTCTAGGTGCTAGAAGTGTGACATGAAGCAAGTTCTATACAGAGGCCTCACAGCAGTTAGGCACCATCATACAAAATTTAGTCACCACAGAGACCTGGTGCCTAGGATTTGTGCACCCCTGGTTTATCCCCATGTATGGGGTCTGACAAATATTGTTCATTACTTACTGTGAGCTTGTTCATGTTACACAAACACACCCACTCAACAGCAGGTTAACTCACTTCTTGCCATGCGCAGTTTGTTTGATATACAACAAGCTCTAAAATACAAATTTTGAAGCAAGTCTGAATTTTGTTAACTGTTACCTTCATGGGGTTTGTTATGGAGAAATAGGCACCACACTCCCTCTGGTTAATAGTGAAACTTGTTTTCAACTCACTGGTATATGAAATTTCAGAATAACAGGTTTCCTATGTCAATTCAGAAAGTGCCATTGCATGACGTTAAGGTTGATGTGTGTTGTGCTGTGAATGCAGCTAGAATTATGGGACTCCTTTTTTTTTTTTAAAAAAATTCACCCTGATATGTTACACACATTCTTAAACCTCTTTTTGAACACCTGTGCAACTATGGAAAAACCTCTGCCACAAACAATTCTGTGCATTGTTTACAGAGTGGTTTTTGGTGATAATTAAGCAGGGGATTGCGGCCTTCTTGTTCGCCAGATCTGACCCATGTGATTTTTAGTGATAGGAAGTGTTAAAGGATGAGTGTACAGTAATAATCCTCATATCACAGAAGACGATCTAAATGAAAGCGTTCAGGATGCAGTGTCTTCAATTCCACTAGCAAAACTTCGACTTGCAATGAACACTGTGTGTTAGATGTGATGCATGTCTGCAAGCTGAAGGAAACCATTTTCATCACCTTTACATTCCATGAGTGAAAGCCTAACATTAACTGCAGTACATTGAACTAAAACTTTCCAGGGCCTTTAAATAAATAAAATAATTATAAACCTAATTAATATTAACTGTAATGCATTTAACTACATCCTGACTTGAAGCAAATTGGAATAGGAGCAACCGCTGTGCTGCCGGCTACCACGTGGAAGTCTGAGAAGTGACAAAATATTGTTAGATAAAGTAAGAGCCTGTATAATGCAGTATTATTCACTATAGTGGCTATTTCCTACTAATGGCAGATGTTGCTTCATACAACCAAGACAGCTGGTTGCCATGTGGTACGAACTGCATATTAAACATAATTCAGGTTAAATTCAGCCTTCAGATGGTTAAACTTGAACTTTTGGTAAGCACATGTGGTACAGGCGTACGTTTGTTGCGTCAGGTTTGCTGGTGCGAATTATCATGCAGTTATGTGATGTAATATATCAGGCAACATAAAGACAGCAAAATGCTGTGTAGTGTGAGAAAGAGCCAATGGAAGTCAAAGATATCCAAACCAGTGTGCCAGAATGGTTGCTTAGAGAGATTTTGTGTGGCCTTGTGGCCCTAAGTTTGAAAAACCATTTAAGACAAGAAGTACCTTCTGTTTGCCAGAAGCGGTAGCATGGAACTTGATAAGTTAAAGGCTGTCTGCTAACATAACAAGTGATAATCCATTTCAGGGAGTCACAAACCTTGATGTGTTATATAGCATGATTGGGTTGAATGTACAGATTGGAGGAGAATGGACAAATAGTGGATATGATTTCATTATTATTTCTTATGGGCATCTTATTTGGGTGATAAAATCAAGAGGAATGAGGTGGGCAGAGCATGTAGCACGTGTGGGGGACAGGAGGGGTGCATACAGGATTTTGGTGGGTAAACCTCAGGGAAAGAGACCATTTGGAAAACCTAGGTATAGATGGGAGAATAATATTAAAATGGGTCTTCAAGAAATCAGGTGAGAGTGTGGACTGGATTGATCTGACTCAGGATAGGAACAAGTGATGGGCTCTTGTGTACATGATAATGAATTTTTGGGTTCTATAAATTGTGGGGAATTTCTTGACTAACTGTGGAACTATTAGCTTCTCAAGAAGACTGTTCCATGGAGTTAATTAGTTAGTCATTCTGTCTGTCAGGCTTAATGACCATACAGGCAGTGACATTGGCAGCAGTGGTTACTAAAATAAAAATGAAGACAGTGGCTGTGACAACAGCTGGTCACTTCTGATTCATATGTTTCAGTCAGCACTGACCAAATGTCACAGTCAAGTGGGCAACATTCATGCTTCATATTTGTTAGGATCTGACTTCAAATATGGACCCTGGTACTGGCTATACTGAGTGGGGTTTTCACAGTTTTTTCTCAGTTACTGGCCATGTTTGGATAGTACAATAAGCAAGGCCTTGATCATCTCCAAGTTCATTCATCATCATCATCATGCAGCCATCATGGAGTTGGGCCACTTGTTGACCCATTTCAGTCTCACTCATCCAGAAGTCTCTTCAATGGTCTTTCCTGGTTCCTTTTGTCTTTTGGTGTGTAGTTTTTCATTATCCTGGGTAATCTGTTATAGGGCATTCTATTTACATGTTGTTCCAAGTTCATTAGTCCATAATATACATAGTTTGACAATATACAAGCGTGGACTTTATAAGGTAACCAGTAGCCTGATGAAGAAGAGGAGGAATAAGAAGACAATGATGCATGCAGCCACTTTAAAAGTGGGAGCGCAGATGGAGTGAGATATTTTTTTCACAAGAAGTATGTCAATGTTGATACCCCCCTGTCCATCACAGTTGCATGACCGCATCACATGATAAAGGTTGGCACACACCAAAGCAGACCATACCAGGCCAGCCTAGCACTCTGATGTCATGGCCAGACACAAGTCCCGTCGGATTTTGTCCGGAGTGCGACGGCTCGTACCATTATTTCCCAGTCAGGAGAACAGCTGAACAGGATACAGTAAAACCCCTATTTAATGAATTGCTGGCGGATTAGAATGTATTTCACTAAATCGAGGTTTTCATTAAATGGAGGTTACATTGTTTATATGGAGCTATTGTCGAGACATGAAAAACTCATCACTAAATCCGGGATTTCACTAAATGTGGGAACATTAAATTGGGGTTTTACTGTTCATGGTCAAGCATCTAAGGCTGCTTTCACACGGGCTACTCACTGGCAGGACATGCAGCTGCCGGTGACTGCCAGGCCATTGGGTCTTACGGAATCTTTCAGGCGAGACACTAAGTGGCTGGGCGACAGCCACTGTGGCCGAGCAGGGGGCCACTGGAGAACACAGTCTTACAACAGCATTCAGCGTTCACATGAGTCACAGCAGCGCCCAAAGTCAATACAAACGGTGTGTTTTATGTGAATTCATTGTAAACAGTGGCGTAGCTAGGCTTTTTTTGGCGCCAGGGGCGAGTGATCATATAGCCGCCCGTAACAGAAATTATGAACTTTAAAAAATCACAGTTATTTATTGAATTTCCGTTAAATTTCACACTATTACCACCGTGCATTTTTTTAATGAAATAATTAAACCAACAAATGCATTTGTTGGTTTAATTATTTGAATTTCCTTATATTCGGCTTAGTAATTTAAAATTTGTTCAGTGCCAAAAGTCACATTTTTCTGCTGCCCAGGGCGGCAGCACCATCAGCCCCCCCCCCCAGGTATGTCACTGATTGTAAAGCCCGAAGCGTGACCTGTGATGTCAGGGGTATGCATGTTCTGCCAAACGACTTGTGTTTCTGTGGCTGGGACACTAATGGATCGTCCACACTGTGGCAAGTGGGAAAGCAGTCTGAATTTTCGAGATGTGTATATTCAGGCTGAGGCATCAAAAGGAATTATTTCATTCTCATCAAAGACGGAGCAAGTATTTTGTTAAAATGCCTACCTAACTGACTGTCCTGCATTCATCTGCTTATGTGCAGAGAAGTGTTCCTTACAAGTTGCTTCGTCTTACCACTGTTGAGCAAATGGGCATAGTACTTGGAACTGTTTTAAATCATCTACTGTAAACATAATGACACTTGCTGGGATTACAAGAACTGTTGTAAATTACCTACTCTAAATGTAATGACACTTGCTGGGATTACAAGGGTGTCCAGTACCCCTAGTGACAGAATGGCAGAAGCCACAGTTATTGTATTCTGACATTTTCAAGTAACAGAATTTCAGTGTTACAGTGGCCATTACAAGCAGTTGTTTTGGAGTGGAGTATTATCTCTGTGTAAATCTGTGGACTTTGTGGGAGTGTCTTTGTGTGTTGTACAGTATATAATATGTATTTTGCTCCTACCTTGTACTGTGTCTAAAATGACGAAAAGAAAACTGGAAGACAAGGAACATTTATTTCAAGAAAAATGGGAAGACTTGTAGTTTTTAATGTAATGTGTGATAAAATTTTCACCTTGTTTGCAGAAGTATATACTCACTGCTGCAACAAACAAATGAAGCAGCAGTTGACGCAAATTTTATTATGCCACAAAAATTCGCTAATAAATCATAATCATTTGCAGATGGTTAGTATATGAAGGAGTGTATAATGAAGGCAGCAGTAATAGTCTGTTCTGAGAAACAACAGTTTTTAAAAAATTCAGTCTTTCTGCAAATCCTATGGCCGAACATTCGAATGACTTTGCAGGCGATACACAGTGTCAGACTAAAGAAAAGTGTAAAAACTTTGTGGCATATTCATTTGCAATTGATAAGAGCACAATGTTCTGGCAACACTGGGCGGGGGGAGACGATGACCCTGAGGTTTTGTATAATTTATGTTTGATTTTAAAATGCATGTTGCAAATATCATGTCGTATATTTATATTCACAGTCCGACAAAATGTACAATTCAATCACATTAATTGTGCAATTCCACTGTCCTACATGTTTCAAACCCTTAGTTTGAGTTCATCTTCAGGGACTCATTACACACTATTCACATCAACTGGTACAAATGTTTACATGAATTCTTTATGTACGTTTTTATGTACGTTGTCTGAAACTAATAAAAAGTGAAAGTTGTGGTAGTTGTTTTATATTGGTTAAAATGCTAAAAGTTGTATAAAGGTTGAATAGTCTGTGCTCATTTGATATCCTGTTTTATCGGAGTAGGTTGTCTGCTGGGTGTTGAGAACAGTACTGTTCTCAACACCCAGCAGCCTTGTGTTAAAATGTAGTGTCTGAATCGACTTAAAATTAAGTGGTCTGATAGCATCACCAGTTGCTGAATTGAAATGGCATGAGAAAAGTTTTAAGCTGTAGTCTATTTGAAAGAAGTAATGAAAAATGTTTGCAGTGAAATGACTTAAACATGTCTTCAAAGTGATGGAAATAACATAACTTCAATGGAAGATAAAAGTGTGCCCCTTTAATAGGCAACTGTTTCATTGGCAAGGACAAGGAAATCCAGAAATTTGGCAGCATCTCCCACATTACATATTTCAATGAAAATAATAGGAACAACCTGCATGTTGAGCTCAATCCAACATTATGGAACACTTGCATAATCCATAAGTGCAGTTCCTGTCATACTACTCATTCTTGACAGAAGACTCAGATGGCTGGAATGAGTAATCCGCTTGTCATTTAGTATGGATGCTATCTCTAGAGCTAAAACTCAGGGATGATTTTCAACATATGATATGACAACAGACCCCCGGTTTAAGACCATTTTCAAAAAGCCCCATTCATAAATCTGTTGTGAATTCAACAAGGACACAGTGCAGTGTCAGCCTTGCTACCATTTGGAAAAACATACTTGTGCAAAAAACTTTTTCTGCTCTGTTATTAAGCAAGACCAGACAGAGAAACTTCCTATAGCTGGAATCACACTTGAATCTTTGCTGTCGGTTCTATGCCACCTAGCAGCAACAAGCTGTCATCAAAACAAGCTCAAGTGTGTCGCTAACACAGACGGGGTATGAAAAAATTGTAGTAAATTTTCTGTTTTTCTTATCTTTTAAACAACCTAAGTTGGCATATGCAAGCACACATTAAAAAACCCCCTCAAATTCCATTACATATATGTAGGCAACAAGGAGATTTACTGAATTTTTAAAGACATGCTGCATAATCTCTGTTTTATTTTCCACAAAATGCCGTTTATTTCATAATCTTACCTTTTTCTGTTCAAATAATACATTTTGCATAAACCATGCGATAAAATTTAAATACCAATCCAGTTATATAAAGGTTAATATGTTTATTTTAACATTACAGTATTAATTATTATACAATTAATGCCAAGAGCACAAAAAATTCAACTACAAAAGTATAAAACTGTACATTATTAATATCTTCAGTATGCAGTGGTACTCATAAATATTTTGTTAGTGACAGTGGCACTGAAGAAGAAAATGTTGAAAAACGATTACTAACGGAACAGACGAAGCTGCAGATCTTCCAAGCAGCAACCACTTTTGATGTCGTACAACACACTAATGAAGTTGCAGGTCAGTGACGAGCAAAATGTGGCTCTTCTACCTCTGTTGTGTGGCTTGCAATGCAAATTTCAGAATAATGCACAAGGAAAGAATAAGCTAATAAATGAAGTTTAGCAACATAAAAGCATTCGAGAATAAGCTTCAGTTGTGGGAATTCCAATTACATTTGAATATTTTGGCCCTGCATCTCAACTCTCAGAATGGAAAAGCCTACCGACACTAAGAAATATGCTGAGATAATTAAATTTCAACAAGAATTTAGCTCTCAGTTCCAAGATTTTAGAAAACATGAGAAAATTTTCAGGATTTTCTCATCATCATTTGTTATAAACATCAAAACTGTTCCAGATAAATTTCAACTGGAATTACAAACTTACAGTGTAATGAAAACCTACCAATTTATATTTCGTGATACTACACTTACTGACTTATCTAAACTCTATTCACCATGTAATAAGTTTCTAGTGCTCAATAACCAAGCACAACAAATGATAAGCCTGTCTGAAAGTACTAATGTTTGGTCCTCACAGGTGAACACAAGCACACCATATCAGCTTCTTCTGGCTTATGTCTCATCCCTCGAAGGGGACTTGGAGGAACTCCAGCTCATCATGGATGCTTTCCCAGCCACACATGGCTCTGTGCACCAATGTGGAGGACACAACCTGTTTGTTGGAAGGTTGGTGTTGTGAGCCTGAGTTAAGGCAGGAGTTGGTATGGGTGAGTTACCGGTACACCACTATGAACTTATACATAGGTTAAAACTGATAACCATTACTTGTTTAGCATTGACCCTAATACAAAATCAACAAGTAACTACAAAAATTCATGAACCAATGATGGTGAAAACTTTTTAAGGAAATTTAATTTTAAATAATTTTATATAAGTCCATTAACTTAATAAGCACTAACTGTTCCAGGCTAATGAGAGATATATGTTACAAAATTTTCTAACTGTAATGTTTACTCACATATTTTATATACATTATTTCGTGCAATCTCACAAAAACCTTGCACGTTTGCCTTGTATTGAGCATTTTTATTTTATACACCTGATGATGGTCAAACGACCGAAACATATGGTGTAAGAATAGTTTTAGTTAATACAGTTGTGTTGAATGGAACACAAAGTGGTTTGTTTTACACCACTATGACCCACTGAGCCATCTGATGTTCTGTAAACGCACCCATACCAACCCCTACGTTAACTCCAGCTCACATCACCACCCCCTCCAACAGGCTGTGTCCTCCCTTGATGCACAGAGACTTGTGTGGCTGGAAGGCATCCATGATGAGCTGAGTTCCTCAAGTCAACTGCTCAGTCAGCCAGTGCACCTCACATCATGCTTTTCACATCTCAGGTTCCTTGACAGGAGGAAAGAAGGGGAGGTGAAGGAGGCTCTGAGGATTCTGAAGACCATGGGGTCCCCAAGGAGGCCGAGGGGTAGAGAAGGGTAAATGAAAACTGCTAGGCAAAAAGGAAGAAGGAAAGGAAGCAGGAAAAAAAGAAAGAAAGAAAAAAGAAAGATAGGGAGTGATGTGAAGGGGAGACATCAACCTGTAACAAACAAGTGTACCACTAGATATATGTTAATAATAATAAATGGCCTATCAGACCATGATGCTAAAGTAGACTAAAGTCATCTTATACATCTCCCTAATAAATGGCCTATCAGACCATGATGCTCAGTTTCTCACAATCAATAATATATATGCAGCAACACACAAAATTCCTTTAAAGGAGAGAACAAGATTAATAAATAGTGATATACTCACAAACTTTCAGACACTACTAAAAAGAGAAATGTGGGAATCTGTTCATCAAAACCAAGATACTAACTACATGTTCATGGCCAATGCCTTCAATAATTTCTAACAGTTACTGAAAAATTAAACATACAGAAACGTGAGAAAGGAGATGCCATCTTGTTTTTAAAAGATTCATTTCCTGGAAACTTCACTAGCATAAAAATACTCCCAGTCACTGAAGCTGAGATAAAAAGTATAATACATTCCCTTAAATCAAAAAACTCTTCAGATTTTAATTAAATAACAAGTAAAATCTTAAAAGCTTGTGCTCTGGTCATTAGTCGCCCATTAAGCCTCATTTATAATCACTCAATATACAAACAAATTTTCCCTGACAGTCTCAAAACAGCATTTAGTAAAACCACTATACAAGAAATGAGACAAAACTAGTATGACAAATTATACGCCTATTTCGCTATTAACTGTTCCTTCTAAAATATTCGAGCAAAATACGCACAGCAGAATTTATGTTATATATACTGTGCATTTCGATAATTAATTTTATTTCAATCCAACAAATGCACTACACTTTCTTTCAGTGATTTCTTGCCCCTAGACAAGCGATATTTAGTGCTGGTGACATACAATAATTATGTACTGTGAAAGTAAGTGAAAAACAATTGGGTGTATTGAAGATTGAACTCTCGACAACCCCCCTGAGGATGGCACAAGGTGTGCCAAAACATATGTAAAGGGGCAAGAAATCACTGGAAGAAAGTGTAGTGCATTTGTTGGATTCAAATAAAATTAATTAAATACCATAGTAGGTTAAGCCACCATCTGCATACTAACAACATATTGGTCCCAGGACAACATGCTTTTAGGAAAGGTATATCTACTGAAAATGCTGCATTCAGACTAATAGACAGTGTATTCAAATCTCTTAACCAAAAAATACAAGTTGGAGGAATTTTCTGTGATTTAGCAAAGGCTTTTGACTGCATAAATCATGAAATTTTGTTAACTAAATTACATTTCTATGGCATTCCAGGGGTTACTGCAGATTGGTTCAGGTCCTATTTAACAAATAAGACAGAAAGTTGAAATAAAATCACCCATGTACGGTTATTGGACATGCTTAAGAAATAAAGTGCATTTGTTGGTTTAATTGTTGAGTAAAATCACCCAATTCAACTCAAACATTTTTTCTCTGTCTGCGGTACATTGAAACATGGAGCCTACGAAGGGTCCAGTCTAGGACCCTTATTGTTCATAATTTATATAAGTGACTTTCCACTGAGAATATATTCCTTATCAGAAGCAACATTATTTGCTAATCACACTAGTATCATAATTTCTAACAGAAATTTTGGAGATTTCTCTACAATATCAAACTTAGCTCTCTCTCATATGATTGAATGGTTTGCTGCTGCTAAGTTAGTCCTAAATGTAGACAAAACGAGTATAATGATATTTGTAATGCATAATTCACCACACTGTGCATTGACTATCAGTTATAAAGATAAGTACATAGAAGAAACGGTAAATACAAAATTTCTTGGCTTTCAACTTGATAACCACCTAAACTGGAAAAATCATATTGATCAGATGATTCCTAAATTAAATGCAGCATGTTACACAGTTAGGTCAATGTTCCATATCATGGAAGACGGTGTGTACGTTACAAGGAGAAAGATCTTCATGTACTCAGAATAAAGGCATTACAGGTTTTGCAAAATTCCCTTCAAAACAATCAGCAGCCTGTTAGAGATCAGTTTGTGTATGCTGAACTCGAAGGATTATAAAGTGATGTAGCAGAATCAAATGCAATCCTAAATACAGCCATGAGGCAGAGAGTTAAAGATGTTATATCAACAGAAATCAGCATTCGTTCTTCCAAGATTGCTAGTTTGAAAGATTTACTAGAGGATAAAACGGTGAAAGAAACAAAATGGACAGAAGTGGTAGCTGGAGGACATAAAAGATTCAGAAAGGCAGGTAAATTGATAACGCAACTACCTGTTATAATAAATCGCTATGAACTACCGCATAATAGTGACGTATGTGAGAAATTGGCAAGCACACCAGAGAGTGACAGGAAAAACGAAGCAAATTGTAAAAAGAAGGATATATCAGAAGGAAAGAAACATAAGATTATAATTATCAGTGACAGTCATGCAAAAGGCTGTGCTTCAGTAGTAAAACATAACCTCGAAAATTTCTTTGAGGTTCAGGGTTTTGTTGAACCAGGAACAACATTGGAGACTACAACAAATACAGCAAAGGAAGACATTGAAAACTGACAAAAAAGGATGTGGTAGTGTTATGGGGAGGAACAAAGGATGTGGGAAGAAACGAGACTAGGGATGGGCTTAAACAAATACAAGCCTTTGTAAAGAAAAACATCCATATGAATGTTATATTGGTAAGTGTTTCACATAGACATGATTTAGATGTGACTTCATATGTACACACTGAGGTCAGAGTGTTTATAGAAAGCTACAGAAACAGATGAGAAGTTTTGAAAATACAGTACTACTAGATGTAGATCAAAATAGAGATCTGTTCACTAAGCATGGGCTGCATGTGAATACAAATGGGAAGGAAACTTCTGCACGCACGCACACACACACACAAATGGTGACTGCCATAAATAACATTCTAAATTAGAAAAAGAAAGAACCAATCAGCATGAAATAGGGAGAAGATTATGGAATGGGAAAGCAAGAAAAACACATTTTGCAGGAGAACAATAGCCAAGGAACAGAAGAAAAAGAAAATAAACCAAGAAAAGCAAGTGGATTGGATAGAGGCCATGAAGAACATGAATTAAAAAAAATAAAAGTTGCTTCATTTACATTAATGAAGCATATACAGGTCGGGGAAGTGTTAGAAAAGAAGTAGAGCATGTGAGTAATGAGAATGAAAATACAGCTCATCCAGTTCAGAAGGCAGAGCTACAAACATCGAGAAGATTAAAGAAAAAACCAAGGTCAAGAAAGGATTATATTTTATGGACTTAAGACAGTGCAGTGAAACAGGGAAAAATGTAGAATTAGATAATTCACTAACTATTTTACATCAGAATATTAGAGGCTTCAGAAATAAAAGTGAAGAATTAATTAACTCATTGACCAACTGAAGAACATGGTCCGACAAGCAGACAATTTGGAAGTCGTACTGCGTGGCCAAATTAAGGGTCTGAAGAGTAAGCTTCAAGAAGGAGACAGCTGCCCGATGGCAACAGGAGAACCACCTGCAGATTTAAGGTATGTCTAATCCTGCCACATTTATTGTACTGAGATTTGTTTTTTCATTTATTCCATCACTCCATGTTGTGGTGACAAGAAACATGATCACTTAGCATTTCAAGTGACTGACAGCATGCAATATCACTTTCCAGTAATCAGGTCCCGGCATACTAGTGAGAGAGGATGTTTGATATTTCAAAGGATGACAGTTTTCCTAGTTCTAGACTGTGTATATGAAATTATTCAATAGTTTCTTATATACAAAATTAAGTGTACAGGAATGTCTAAAGCTGTGCTTGTCTAGTCACCACAGATAATTAGTGATGGTCAGTAACTACTGTGTTTTCATTTTGAGCTCTAATATACTTAAACATTTAATGACAAAACAATTCACTGCCTTGTGTGAGGTTGTTTGGTATGTTTTGTTTTGTGATATTAAAAATTCTATCCAAAATTATAAGTATGATGTATAAAAATAGAGGGCCCTCAGTAAGTTTCACTACTCTACATGATTTTATGTCCAAAATTCTGCTTTTCCACTTGGAGTAGGAAGGGGAAACTTTACAACAAGGTAGTTTGGCTCCCCTGGGGTGGGGGTGGGGGTATACATAAAAGTGCAGTTACTGAAGCTGGTGGAAATGTTGAAACATTGAAGCAAGGTGTTACAGTAGTTACTGAAACCGTAACCAGAAATACGTACTTGAATAAGTGTCTCATGTTGATGGCTGTGGCAATATGAAAGGTAGATCTGGGGATCCTTATTAAGCCAAATTGCATGTGACATCATTTTTAAAAATCTAATCTAGTTATAGCGTAAAAACATAACACTTTGACAGTTGTGCTAAAATCTGCCAGCCAAATTCAAGTTTGGTTATAACTAGACAAACATAATGATGAATTAGATTGGACAGCATTTCTGCTGTATTCATTGGGTTCTTCAGGCACTCCAGGTAAATTCTGGGGGAATAAGTAACACTGGTAAACAGTGAAAATGTTACGGAGTTGAAACTAGTTAATCTTAACTAATCTGAGGTCGCTGAGAACGAATATGATGCTTAAAATTGTTTGTTAGCTCTTGTTTTGAAGTAACAGGCCTTTATTAATGTGACCGATTTTTATTATTTTCCTTACATTTTGTTTATACACGAAAGACTGAAATGGGTCTGCATTTCCATTCCTAACCGTAATTTATGCTATAGGCTTATACTTACACTAAGATTGTGTACTTGCATATTCACAAAATTATATAGGCCTATATATTGAGCCGGTTCTGTCGTAGCGCAACTGCAGTGACTTGGTGTCGGTCATCGTCGGATCGCGCTAGCTAATCGTCGGGGATTCCCGCGCCTTTTCCACGGTGTGCCACGTGGTATTTAGAGTTTCAGTGTGCTTTCTCGCTGCATCCGTGCTCGGTTACAATATCTTGTTTTTTAACGCGAAGAAAACTAAGATGCCTCGTAAATGTGTGAACCGTTCAGATAGTTTTTGTTATGTTTGTGGGAAAGTGACATTTGCTTCACAAAAGCGTGCTCTAACTCCAATTGTGAAAAAGGCGTACCATCTATACTTCGGTTGTAAAGTTGGGGATCAGGACAAGAGCTGGGCTCCACACATATGCTGCAACTCTTGTTCGGCAAATCTTTGCGGCTGGTTAAATCACAAGAAGCGTTCTATGCCTTTTGCTGTACCCATGGTGTGGCGTGAGCCAACAAAACCACATTACTGACTGCTATTTCTGCATGGTTCCTCCACTGGAACATGTAACGTCGAAGAAAAAAAGTGTAAACTGAGCTACCCAAATATACCATCTGCTATACTACCGGTGCTCCATGGAGACGATCTACCTATTCCAGAACCGCCTGACTCATTTGAAATCGAAGATGATGATGAAGATGAGGAATGCAGTAATACAAATGTCTCAAGTTCTAGCGATCCAGATTTTATATTTGATGAAGCATGTACTGAGCCACACAGAATAACACAGAACGAATTGAACAACCTTGTGCGAGATCTAGATTTGTCGAAAGGTAAAGCTGAACTCCTGGGCTCAAGATTGCAGCAGTGGAATCTACTTGGTGAGGGCGTCTGCGTGTCTACATTTCGTTCACGTCATAAAGACTTTGTTTCATTCTTTTCAATGAAAAGTAATCTCGTCACCTGCCATGACACTGATGGTCTGATGTCAGCTCTCAACATCAATCATAACCCTGATGAATGGAGACTTTTCATAGACTCCTCACAGTTGAGTTTGAAAGCAGTATTATTGCATAATGGCAACATGTTGCCATCGATTCCAATCGGTCAAGCAGTTCACATGAAAGAAACATACAGCAACATGAAGCAACTGTTGGAGTGCATAAACTATGATAAATATAAATGGCAGCTTTGTTGTGACTTAAAGGTTGTTGCCATCTTACTCGGACTGCAGCAAGGATACACAAAATTCTGTTGTTTCATCTGTGAATGGGACAGCCGAGCAAGGGCCTCGCACTATGTGGTCAGACAACGTCTGGAGCCAGGTTCAAAGAATGTACTACATCCGTCTTTAGTGGAACCAAGCAAGATGCTTTTGCCACCGCTGCACGTTAAGCTTGGCCTAATGAAGAATTTCGTCAAGGCAATGGATCGAGACGGCCAAGCATTCAAGTACCTTCGTGATAAATTTCCGAGGATGAGTGATGCAAAAGTCAAAGAAGGTGTTTTCGTCGGTCCACAAATCCGAGACATCTTCAGAGATGAACAATTTGACCGGCTTATCACTGTTGACGAGCAGTGTGCTTGGAATGCTTTCCGGTTGGTTGCAAATAACTTCCTCGGAAACACCAAGGCTGACAATTGCAAGGAAATAGTGGAGGACCTGTTGGTTGCGTATCAGAAATTGGGCTGCAATATGTCGTTAAAGATTCACTTTCTGCATTCTCACCTGGATTTCTTTCCTGAAAACTGCGGTGCGGTCAGCGACGAACACGGTGAACACTTTCACCAGACCATTGCGGAAATCGAAAATCGTTATCAGGGGAAATGGAGTCCAGTTATGTTAGCAGATTATTGCTGGACAGTAGTTAGAGACTCTCCAGAACTTGTATACAAAAGACAGGCTAAGAAAAGACGCCTTTAGCCGAAGTGATGACGGACAGCAGTGAATAGTAAGTATTATTGTGTTAAATATGCTACATGTTATTATAAAATTTCACAAATCTTGGAAACTGTAGCTAACTCATCATTTTAAGGCCTATTTTCATGTTCAGCATACCCAATTACATAAAGGAAAGTGGATTTGATGCTCTTAACCGAAAAAAAGTTAAAATTTGTTGCCCAGTGTAATTCAGGCACTACTGCTTCCTTTGTAATTAATTTCTCATTAATTACATTACCGTTTGACACCACATAGTGTAACAGTCAGTGAGTTATTGCCAGCATATAGGGGGTGTAGAGGTATAGCCCCATTTATTCTTAACCTCAGCACTAGATGGTGGTGAGTGATCAGGTTCATGCCCCAGCCACTTTGCCAGGAGAAAGAAACCCTGGCACCCATTAAATAGGAGGGAATAACACTGATCATTCTAACATGTTCCAAATCAGAGAGGATGAGTGGATCTGATCATAAGAACATGAGAAACTCATACAACATTTTGTTCAGAGCACCTGAATATTACAGATCACTTTGGACAACTTGGCTTAATTGGAAGTTAGTACAGTCTGTTCTGATATAAGGTGACAGTTGTGTTCTTGTGATACCTCACATTATAATGCCCTTCTCTTGATAATAATGACGTGAGAGATGCACAAAACTGTAAGTTGGAAGCAACACTAGTGTTACATCACGGTTAATTGTGTGGCACTTATGTGGGAGATGCCTGGTTCAAATCTTGGCCTGAAGACTGGCTGTCCTGCCTTAGCTTGTTCATATTTTTCCACACAAATGCCAGAATCACAGCACTTAAAATTAGGCCCTTACTCCACTATTACAGTACCACTTTGAAGTTACTACAGTTGGCTGCATGAAGTCGCAGAAGAAATACTGTAACAGACCTCTTGTAGTTGTTGGCTGTTTCTAGATATCAAGTTTTTCATTTTTCATTTCAAGTGTATGATGTGTTTAGGATGTAATAATCTAACTCGTTCTATCTTACGTTGCAGGACCCTCCTCCCCTCTACCACAAGATGTGACAAGCATGATGCGAAGTGAAGAGGTCGACTGAGTAGTGGACTTGAGGAACTGCAGCTGATTATGGATGCTTTCCAGTCACACAAGGCCCTGTGCATCAAGGGAGGACACATCCTGTTTGTTGTAGGGAGTGGTGATGTGAGCAGAAGTTGCACCGGTCCTTTTCAGGACCACACCGGTCCTCTTTAGAACCACACCGGTCCATTTTAGGGCCACGTCGGTCCTCTTTAGGACCACATCGGTCCTTTTTAGGGCCACACCAGTCCTTTTTAGGGCCACGCCGGTCCTTTCTAGGACCACACCAGTTCTCTTTAGTAAGTAAGTTAGTAAATAAGTTAGCAAGTAAGTTAGTAAGTAAGTTACTAAATAAGTTAGCAAGTAAGATAGTAAATGAGTTAGCAAGTTAGTTAGTAAATAAGTTAGCAAGTAAGTTAGTAAATAAGTTAGTAAGTTAGTAAATAAGTTAGTAAGTAAGTTAGTACATAAGTTAGTAAGTAAGTTATTAAACAAGTTAGAAAGTTAGCAAGTAAGTTAGTAAATAAGTTAGTAAGTAAGATATTAAACAAGTTAGTAAGTAAGTTAGTAAATTAGTTGGAAATATAGTAAATAATTTAAAAAGTTAGTAAGTAAGTTAGTTAGTTAACATCACAACATATTTTGTATTAATTACTTCAAGTTTTAAATTTAGGTTATTATATTTCAATTACATATTCTATTATTCAGTCAGGCAAAAACGTTCTTGTAAGTAATTCTGTGTGCCGGCACTATGATATTACTTTAGCTCGAAAACACGAATTCCAGATAGCATCACATCCCTATCTGGACTAGTGTCTCGGATGTGGATATGACATCCTGTGCATGACACAGGGTGACATATCCCCCCTCCAGATCCTGTGCCTCACCGTGGCGAGGGGGTGTAACAGTGAATGGTGCCTGCTTCTGTGTGCAGCTATTGTAGATATCAGAGAAATATTACAAGTGCTTGTAGGAAGGCTGGATAATTGTAAGCTGAAGTTTCGAAAGTATATTACTGGATTTTGAATTGCCTTTACAATTTTCTGTCATATTCCACATATTTTCTGGACATCTCTTTGTTAAAACATGTTATTACCCACCATATTTACGTAGAAACTTGTGTTACAACTTTACACTAATTGGTTACCAAATCAACTAATAATTTCAGTGTAACTGATCATAAACTGGTAGCGGTTTGTACTGTATCTGACACACATAAAGTGTCACTGCATACAGCAGCAATATTAACTGGCATCCTTCACTGGCCAAAGCAGGACATGACAAAAGTTCAAAATGTCTGATATCCGAATAGAAACCACACATACACACAAACCACTCACTTGCGACTTCTGTTAGGCGCCAGTAGCAAATATCGTATAAGATGATATTAATATAATATAGTTTAATATCATACCTCCTGAGGCCTATATAGTTTGTAGATACATCCTGAAGATGTCTCCACACCTCAAGCCAAAAAATGTTGCTGTAGTTAGGTTTAATCTGAAGCAAACAGTTAGTAAGTTGCAAAGTAAGTTAGAAAGTAAGTTAGTAATTAAGTTAGTAAGTAAGCAGGTTAGGAAGTAAGTTAGTAAGTATGTTGACATACATAATTTGAAACATACTGCAATAAAATGTAAATGTACATGATAAAGATTATTTTTGTGCCAACTGGAAAGAACCTTGTGTTTTCGATTAAAACTCATCATACAATAAAAGTGTAAAGTTAGAAATATGCTTGTGTGTAAATGTGTCATGCAGTGGGCTTTGTCACCAATTGCATGCATGCTAACACTTGGAGGGCTGACGCTGCACTGCAGTACTACAATAGATCCCAACTGATTCTGACATTGCTTCCCTTCCACATTACATATGACGGCGTTATTTTTGAAACCCGGACTCAAAATCGTAAACACACACCTTAAACTGAGTGGTAAAAATAGCATAGAGACTGCATTTCCATGTTTTAATTGCAGGCAAAGAAATCAAGAAAAATAGCCCCTTGTTTATATGTGGGTTTGTTCAGGATCACAAAAAATGAACCTAACATTTGGGAAGATCATAAATTGAGAAACTTAAATGAGTATACTGTAATACAAAATGTGGCTATAATTAACACACTGACAAGACTCATGTTGAAAAGGAAGGGAAAAAGAATGTCCTAGTTATGACGTAAGTTTTAAAGTTAACTAGAGACAGCACTTTAACAACTCTGTACATGTGGAGATGTGTAATAACTTTTTAAATATCTGATGTTATGGCTTATTCCAAGATTTAGGTGTATACACATCAAATATTTTGTTGTTATGCAAAGCATACAACACAGTATTCAATAAGACATGCTCTGTTCTTTCCTGAAACAAGCATAAAAAACGGAAGAAGCAAATTCTCACAGCACTTCGCATTACGTGAATGTGCACTCAGTTACATTAAGCTTGGAGATAGAGATCCATTTTAGAATTTGTGTGATGACATTGGCTTCTTGCCAGGCACAGTGAGGGCTGTGAAGGCAATCCACCGATCATCTGCACACAGTCCCCGCAGGAAGCTACATGTGATCCAATTCCACACAGTTAGGTGTGTTAAGTAACTTCTTATATCTAGTCTGTTGCTCAAGCTCAATCTGTAATGATGGTTCCAACAGCTTGATAGGGAGCCCATGTCACCTTGTGGTCCACGAGTACATGGCAGTTAATGCCCGGTGCAGACTATACAATTTTATTGCTTCCATCTTCTGCCAGTTTACTACTATCAAGATGATTAGCAGAAACTGCGAAAACATATTTGGCATAAGCTGTCTTAATCTTAAAGGTGTAACAAGTCTGGATGTTAGTGTTCTTCATCTAGAAGCAATTTTCATTACATAAACAATACATATATCATTCAATTAAAGATCTGTACTTTTACAAACATAAAACTTTTACCACACTTTGGGAAAGAGTTGCATTAGCCCTTAACAAAAGTCTTCTTTTGCCAGTGCAAGTAAATCCAAATTACATCACAGCTTTCTGCTGTCATATAAGATGTTGCTTAGTATGTCTAGACACTGTCACTATAAAAATAAGTAAATTGATATAACACCAGATTTTTCTCCAATCTAAAAAGAAGACCAAATTTATGAACTAATATAATAAAAATACTATGATCAAAACCAGAATCGAAAAGCATACTTCATAACAAGAATCAGCTGTCCATTTAGCACATGTGGCAGTACATGTCCTAACTTATAAGCATTCATTATGGAGTTCAGTGCACAAATGAATGGTTGCTGCATTGAGCTGCAGAACTTCCTGGTTTGTGGTTTGAAACTTGTACTGTGCAAAATCTGGTGGCTATCCTCATCTAACCACCCTCCTAAAATCACATTCACAATGCCCATACCACGCTGCCACATTGAATTAAACTTTAATCACACTTTCTATTGAAATTATGGACCAGTTCCTTTGATCATAATTCAGCCGCCCTTTATACATATGACACCTGCTGTATATGCACCAGCAGCAAAAAGTGTACAGACATCACAAATAACATGCTCTTCCACACTGTGTCTGTCTTGGCCCCTCCTTCTTTATCATCCATTCTAACCTTCTACTCTGCCATGGGCATTGGCAGGTCCCAGTGTCTATATTTCATGACATGATGAAGAATACACTTCAGTATGTCTGCTCAAACTTATAAAGAAAATAGAATATATGAATAAAAATATAGAAATGGGAAGCTGGCAGTATATGAGGATGAACATTATATGATAATTTACTTATATTCATATACAATTAGCAGAAAAATTGGTGGTAAAAGAACAGTATTTAATTATTTCTGACGTTTCTTGTATAAGAGTCACACCTTATAAATTGTGTTAAGGCATAAATTATTCCAGTAAAGGTAAAGCAATCCCATTACAGGCCCTTAGGGTTCCAGGAGGTTGAGGCTCCCAGATTTCTAGACAATTGGCACATGAAGGTGGTAAGGTTGTCAGCCCTATGCACCAGCCGCCTCTACCCCCCAGGAAATATTCCTGATACTCATTTAGGGTAGAGGCTGGGTCGACCCCAGGGCCATAGTGCAGCCAAAAGGATTATGTCAATGAAAAATTCCAATGACACCATTGGGAATAGAACCCGTGACCTTCTGGTTTGTTGCGCAGTGCCGTATAGCATCACCTGGAACTGTCTAACTCATACCATATGTGATGCCACATTCTGGCTGTGGTGTAGACCTATGCACGCAGTGGGGCAGGTCTGTTAGAGCCTCCCGAGGAAGCCTGGACCCATGTTCAATAGTTGTACCATCAGCAATGGAGTTGTGTGTGTGGGAGCAATTGGGCAGATCTCCTGGAGCACAATGTTGTGTATATTAAATGTGTACAAGGGGAATATGATGCATCTTCCAAAATCTGGGAATGGAAAGTCTGCTTTCACCATTCTCTGGTACAGCACACAGGCCATCCAGCAGCCATGGGAGTCCACTTTTCTCTGATATTGTTACCAGTTGGCAAAAAGAATAAATATGTCTGTCATTTTGGACACTGCTTATCATCATAACACTTTCAAGCATGGTGTTTTAGAAATGATCTAGTGTAAGAAAGGAAATATCCTAGTGGGCCTGAATGGGAACCTCCCCTTCCTTATATCTAATGACAGAAACAGATCCAGTTTCCAAAATACTGCACATGAAAACACTAAAGACACTGGACAGTGTCCAAAATAAGCCACATTTACTGTAAATGCCACCATCCAAAATTTTTACACTTGGATAATAAAATAAAGTTGACTACTTGCAAACCAAATTATCTGGGGCATCTCAGCAGCTGTCTACATTCCCATTTAAAGCAGTTGTGCAGCATATCACACAGCTGGCACACACAACCTGTGCAGTATACACTGTTCTATGTGGTGATATGAGTCAACTACATGCAATCCATAGTATCTGCAGCATCGCAGTAGCTGTCGACATTGCCATTTACAAAAAGAGGTACATGATGTTATACAGCTGGCACGTCGCATATTTACCGAAATATAAGATATCCCCCCCCCCTCACAATTCCAATTTTTAGAAAAAGGCCCGTACACAATGTGTTCAACTCTTTGTTTGATGACAAGGTGACACCTCTACTTACCAGCTGATGAATTAGGAAAATACTTCCTGTCTTACATTTGAGTACATACACCCAAAAACTCCATAGCATTTTATGAGGTGACAAGCCAGCTACCTTCAATTCCAACCAGTCTTACTGCATGCATCATTTACTTTATTCTGCAGCTCTTAGTTTTATCAGTTTCCTTCGCATTTTCTACTTGCCACCTGACTCCTATACTTTCTAGTCATTTCACATGCTTTGTTTTAATTGTCACCCTTTCCCCTCTTTTTATTTGACTAGTTTCTCTTTCCTATTTTTTTATTAAGCACTTGCTTGTAACTTCTTGGTTCTCTCAAGATCTGGGACGGAGGCAGAATGCATGCTACAGTAAACCCATTTGTATACTTCAGAACACGACTGCACTACCTCCATAATGTTTGTCTTGGTTTCATTTGGATGGCAAATAATTATATTCTGTTAGTTAAACTGTTTCACTTGCAGATGGTAGTATTCGAGTTTTTGGTTTTAAGATTTGGCATCTTCACCCTCTCATGTGTCTTACCTGAAGACAGAGTCACAGGACATCTCTGAAATGTAAAAACTTACATTTTCAAGTTTGTGGCATGGAAAATGGAAAATAATAAAAGAAAATTCCCCAACAATGATGATACATCGCTGCCCCCAAATATTTTAACAAATTTGAGAATGATCTTAGGTGAGAGAGAATGTGAGGGTGAGATGTAAAAATACAGGACTGCGTCCAATAAAAAGGCTGAGAATTATTCATTCATTATTATTATTAAACTGCAATTGGCTTTTCACCCGGTGGCAGTAGTTATAGTTATAGTTAATTAGTAGCATTAACTTTCAGGTCCTGCTGCCACAAGGTTAATCAGTATTTTCAATTGGGCAAACTCGGACATTCACGTACTCTTGAATATCTTCGTCATCTGGACATGGTAATGTTCAAAGTGACTTAATTTTAGAAATTGTAAATAACTTGGGCATGAAGCCTACTTAAATAATACATTATTAATTTTGAGACGTATAATTTCAATGATTTAACTTTCTTAATTTGGATCCACAACATACACAAAAAGTACAAATAGGGGGGGGAAACCGTAATAAATAAGAAACTTTATTTTACATAAGGGCTGTAGTGTGTCCCTGCTCTTGTAACGCTTGGCGTCGTGAACTGGTCCGTCCCTGGGATGTTGTCCTTGACGTTTGTCTCTTCACTACAGATCACTGGTGCCCTTTCTCATCTTCTGCTACCCAGTGTTCTTAATTATTATTTTAAAAATGGGCTGTATTTCATACCACGACTGGTTACACTCGGGCTCCCCGGTTCTTTCACCTGTCGTGTCTTTGACCTGTAAAGAAGAGGAGGACCATGTAAGCTCTGACAAAGCAGCACTGCATTCACAAAACAGAATATTGTATAGCCTGATGTCTGATGTGGTGTAGAATCTCTAAATATCTACATTTATATATATACATAGTCTACTGAAAATTGTTGCTGGTAAGAAATATACAAGTCGACATTTTTATATACGGTGAGATGTCTAGAGCAAGAATCCATAACCTGTCCTGTCAAATCTGAACAGCCCATAACTTAAGTGCTGTCTACAAAACTCGTTATAGCTAAATTATCATTACTTCCATTTTGTGTTGTCCGAATATAAAGAGGTAAAAACTGTGGAGACGAATGATGATTGGATTCAGATCTGGCAGCAACAGTTTTAACAGTTAATAACAATAAAATCAAACTTAATTTCATAAACAATTATGTTATAGGGGAAAACAAGAATGGCTGGCACTGTGACAGTTACTGGCATTTTTTCACTCTTTTGCGCTGTAATAAGCATTTCAGCTACAATGGCGCCATTTCTAAATGATATTTGGGTTCACGGATGTTTGGTCTTTTATGTGGTACCAGAGTTACAAAGCTGAAATGCTTTGTTTAGTGTCACGGCTGCTTGATACAAAATGCTGTTAACAGCATGAGCATAGAAAGGCAACTTCTTAAGGTAAGGTTTAAGCAATTCATTTTCTGATTTCTGATTACAATCCACAATGAAGTTAGTAAAACCCTGCAAAAAAAGGTTTACACATGAACATATTGGAAAATTTCTACATACAGCAGTATTATCAAGAAGGATCATTGATAAATGAACAATATCCAGGAGAAAATAATCCCCTCTTCAATATCATACACACCACCACACACAATACGCAAGCGCATATCATGCCTAGACAACACTGAACCAAGCACAGTAAAAATCAATCCAGTTTTCTGATTTCTGATTAATTATGTATTACATATTACAAATTTTGATTTTTATTTCCAATGTGGGCTGAACATTGTGCCTGTCCATGTGACACTCGGGATGCCGAATTTGACTGGTTTTTTAATTTTCTTTTTCCTCTTGGTTGCTGGTGTGTCTACCCTGTAAAGAACAAGACTACGTAAGCTCCGACAATAATGCACCACATTCACAAAGCACAGCACTGTATAGCCTGATGACTGATGTGGTGTAGAATCTGGAAATATCTACATTTATATATATACACAGTCTACTGAAAATTGTTACTGGTAAGAAATATACAAGTCGATATTGTTATGTACGGTGAGATCTCTAGAAGAAGACACAATAACCTGTCCTGTGAAATCATTAAGTTCCTCATTATGTAGTCTTCTCCACTCCTCTGTTACCTTGTTCCTCTTAGGCAAAAATATCAACACCCCATTCACGAATTCCATATCCAATCCCACTTACGTGGGTGTTGAATCCGTGAATATGGCACAAGGTGTGCCGAAACATATGTAAAGGGGCAAGAAATCACTGGAAGAAAGTGTAGTGCATTTGTTGGATTCAAATAAAATTAATTAAATATGCATAGTAGGTTAAGCCACCATCTGCATACTAACAACATATTGGTCCCAGGACAACATGCTTTTAGGAAAGGTATATCTACTGAAAATGCTGCATTCAGACTAACAGACTGTGTATTCAAATTTCTTAATCAAAAAATACAAGTTGGAGGAATATTCTGTAATTTAGCAAAGGCTTTTGACTGCATAAAACATGAAATTCTGTTAACTAAATTACATTTCTATGGTATTCCAGGAGTTACTGCAGATTGGTTCAGGTCCTATTTAACAAATCACCCATGTAGGGTTATTGGACATGCTTAAGAAATAAAGTGCATTTGTTGGTTTAGTTGTTGAGTAAAATCACCCAATTCAACTCAAACATTTTTCTCTGACTGGGGTACATTGAAACATGCAGCCTACGAAGGGTCCAGTCTAGGACCCTTATTGTTCATAATTTATGTAAGTGACTTTCCACTGAGAATATATTCCTTATCAGAAGCAACATTATTTGCTAATCACACTAGTATAATAATTTCTAACACAAATTTTGGAGATTTCTCTACAATACCAAACTTAGCTCTCTCTTGTATGATATAGTATTGAAATTAGTATAAATTAGATTTAAATTAACTTTTTTAGGTTGATTAATATTTTCGTGACATACCTGTGGCGTGTTGTGCCGTGTTCTGTAAGCTTCGCCTGACGCCTGCGTTGTGACTGGTATTCCTGTATCCTTAATAACAAACACGAATATGGCCCGATACAATCCACAATGAAGTTAGTAAAACCCTGCAAAAAAGGTTTACACATGAACATATTGGAAAATTTCTACGTACGGCATTATTATCAAGCAGGATCATTGATAAATGAACAATATCCAGGAGAAATATAATCCCCTCTTCAATATCATACACACCACCGCACACAATACGCAAGCGCATATCATGCCTAGACAACACTGAACCAAGCACAGTAAAAATCAATACCAGTCACAACGCAGCCGTCAGGCGAAGCTTACAGAACACGCCACAGGGATGTCACGAAAATATTAATCAACCTAAAAAAGTTAATTTCAGTATAATTTATACTAATTTCAATACTATATCTCTGCAGATAAATTCACCAGCCATTTGAGAAGGAAACAAGACCAACTGCCAATAATTTTAAACGTTTTAACCAAAAAGGAAAACAAACGCTCTTATATATTTTAACCACTGAAGCGAGAATGCTACATGTTTTTACAGTGAACATAGTTCATCTTATTTTAACATTGAATGTGAACCAACTATTATAGTGGATGTGTAGTCTGTGTTTATATACTATGATCCTCCTGATGATGACTAATAAGTAGTCGAAACATATGTAGGGGTATATATGACGACAAGGTGTAGTGCATGTGTTGGTTAAAATAAAAGCTATTATATAAGACAGAATGCACGGTGAATATAATCTGCAATTAAAATCCATTGGGAACTAAGATTCATTTTACATTTAAGTGGATGTAATTTTACCTTTATGTGGATGTACTTTTTTAAAATTGAACAACAGATGTAAAGTCTGTGTAAAAAACTTTGACCCCCTGAAGATGGCCTGTTATAGGCCGAAACATATGTAGGGGTTATTGACTTGGTTATAAGAATATAGTGCATATGTTGGTACAATAAAACTTTTAATGAGCTACTCTGTTCAGACAAAGAACCTAGCAATGTGTACGGTTATAGGGATAAGTAAATCAACTGACGAAAAAGAAGAGAAAAAAATATTTCCAAATCACTACAGATCCATAAGGTATCTTTGCAATGCAACCTTAAAATGTAATTTATCATTTCTGAGATTCAAAATACTGGAAGGTAGACTATTGACAATTTTTAAGCCAGCATAGGAAACACCTTTCTGAAAGCATGAGAGATTGGCAATGGGCCTGTGAAGCTGAGTCTTGTTTCTTGTATCCACACCATGAATTGACAAGTTAATCTGAAAATTGTCCTGATTATCCACAACAAACATCAATGAAAATATGTATTGATATGGGACGGGTAAGATATCCAATTTATTCAATAAGCATCTACTTGAACTTCTAGATCCAACACCAGCCAAAATTCTAAACATCCATTTTTATAATATAAATACCCGATCGGCATCAGTAGAATTTCCCCAAAAAATGATTCCATATTTTATTACAGATTGAACGTATGCAAAGTAGACCGTCCAAAGAGCATCTAAGTTTAGAATATGAACCAGCTTCCTAACTGCAAAAAATGCAGCACTCAGTTTAGGAATTATTTGACTTATATGATTTTTCCAATTAAGGTGATTATCAATTTGTACACAAAGAAATTTTATACTTGTTTCCTTTACAAGAGTATCTGCATATCTGACAGCCAATAGATACTGAGATAAACCAGTAGTCATAAATTTCACTATATTTGTTTTCTCCACATTTACAACCAAATGATTAGCATCAATCCATTGATACATATGGGACAGAACACGATTTAATGTCAGTTTAAAATCATCACAGTTATCTTTAGAAATGATGACACTAGTGTCATCAGCAAACAGTATGGGATCTGAAATAGTAATAAAGGTAATATTTTTAAAACTTTAAAAAGTTCTCTACAAGAATCTCTAGGTCTGGCTCCCATTACTATTCTAATGATTCTCTTTTGTAGCTTAAAGATATTTCCACTATGCGAGGACTTTCCCCAAAATATTAGCCCATACGTCATAATGGCGTGGAAGCACGCATAATAGATCATCTTTAGGGTATCTCTCATGATAAAAACGGTTTGATCACTGCATCCGCTTATCCCTTCTCTCCACATACGTTGTAGCAAGAAACTTCAAATGCAACAAAATAAAGCACAAAAGCAGGTGATTACATTTTGTCTTACAGTACTAAGTAGTACTAACACACAGTTTAAAAACGAATAAAGATGGTCGGTCGCCGGATTGCTTCCATCCATGGTAACATATCAAGTTGTCAGGAATATAGCTAAATTACGAAATGTTAAAGAGGAAATATATGGCATAATAGCTTCATCCGCTCACCTACAGTCGGTCGCTCCGTCGTTCTTGTTGTTAAATGTGGCTGGCAAGTGTGATACAATTTATTACATACACGCCCATTAAATATGGCGCAGAACGCACAGATAGACCACCTGGCTTGAAAGACAATTTCAGTTCCACCAACACGTCACATAAACATAATTCCAATTAACCCACAATGTTTATATTTATTTGTCAATCGATTTACGTAATTTGTTAACAGCTTCGTTGTAACAATCCCCATTACAACTTGCCACACACGTCGGTTTTAAATCTTCATTGCAATCTCTTCTAAAACTGGGTGACGCTGCTTGCCTAAGTGTTGCCAACACGTCGTCAAGAAAGTCACTAACGAGATACACGAACATCTCTTTTCGTCAGCTTACAGTTTACTAAATAAGTAACATTACGCTGTAAAGGCCCTGAATGTAGATACACTTGGCGCACACACAAATGTAGACCAGTGACAAAGTTCCAAATCGGAAATACATTTGTTCACTAACCTAAGATTTAAATCCCCTACATTGAGCAAATCTCCCGCATTTGGTATCTCTGCAGCATGGTTTTGAAGTGACATCTACTGATTCTTCTGAATTCATACCACGAATTTTGATATTTTCCCGTTTTCTGTATTTCTAATTGAAGCACACGTTGTTGTCTGTGAAGTCCGAACTGAATATAATGTAGTTTTACTTATTACGTCTTGAACATCACGATGGAACACTAGAAAATGACAGATGCGCACAACTCTTCAATCGCGAACAGTCGCGCGCATCGGCGCGAGTCTCCAACCCACTGCTATAAGGTGGGAAGCGTTGCTGCATTCCTTCTGGTGTGCTTTGGAACTGCAAACGCACCGGACGTGTTTTCGCACGATTACAAAGTTTTCAGAAATAATTTAAAAGAAGAAAGCATTGGAAGTGCCATTTGTCAAAAGGCGTTTTCTTTATTTGTAGACGTTTCCGGAAATTAAAGAAAAGAAGCATGGGCTTCTTTAAGAAATTAAGATTTTGGAAGAGGAGAGAGGTAAGTACCAAATATAGAAATGATACCTATAAAATGGCGATACGTTATTGACTATATGATAAAGTGCATATGAACACAGCTGTGTCGAACGTCTCTTGCTCACAAGAAATGTACGTTGTAAAGTTATGAGCAGTTTAGGACGCCGATATTCATTGTTTCAGCAATTTAAAGCTCCATAAAATTTAGGTGAAGGTTTCAGTGATAGTAGCAATGATAGTGTTAGCAGTAGTGATAATAAACTTGACGACGTAGCTGTAGCACATGCAATTGTAAATGATGGCAGTGGTGACGAAGAGGAACTTTTGCAACTAAGATTTTGTGTGGGAGACTGTGGATAAGTACACGGAAACAGAGAATGTAGTTGATTTTGTACCCATAAATGGTGCAGAAAATGTGATATTGTTGAATGTTTCGAGGTATTTTTTGACAAAGAAATCATACAACAAATTGCTAGAGGAACCAGTGGGTTTGCGGAACAATATCAGAACGTGCCAGGCAGTATTTTCTTATTTCGATCACTTATGAGGTCGTGGACACCCATCACGGAAAATGAAATTCTGAATTTTTCCTTTACACACATGCACACGTGTGCACACAAGCATTTTTGTGTGTATGTGTATGTGTATGCATGACTTCCATCCTGTTTATGAAATGAAATTAATCCCCTTATAGAGCTCATGTTAGACATTGCTGATTGGCATGTAGCACACATGTGAGAGAATAGAAATGCATGTATACTTATGTCAGTAATTAGTAACCATTGCAATTTAATATCATGAATTGCCCTTGTACTTTATTTAAAGTATGGGTATTTGTGTGAACAAGTTTTTACAAAAGCTTTGTGTCTGAGGTTTAGGTTTAGTGATTTTTGCATGCTTCTCTGTCTAATGGCTTTTCATTTCCATCACCAGGAAAAATCTGCAAAATTAAGAAGACGTCATGAGGCTGAAATCGCGGAAGAGAGTCAGGGGACAATAGAAAACATGCAGGGAGAAACGGAAGTGAGTGTTGTCTATGTATATAATGTGGTATTATGAGGTCCTGTTATCACAGGAACATGTAAATGAAAGTTATGTCACCTGGCCTGGTACTTCTGATATACATTTCAAAGCTGTTTTAATAAGAGTAATTTAAGCCCTTGCAGCTAAATGCATTGATGTGACAAATAGCTGTATCCCTGACTTGATTGCTCAGTATAATGACTGTCTGGAGTTACAGCCATACATTTCTGCTTACAAGGAACAGCTTCTATATGGTGCTGATATTGAGACTGTAGAGCCATTGACACGTTAGTCAAGTTCTTAACTTTCCAATTACACTCACACACACATACGTACACACTCATGTGCACACATTTGTATATTTATGACTTACATAATTTTTTTCTAGTTTGTGTCACAGAACAAATCTGCTTATACAGCTTATGTTAAAACACGCTGTTGAGGGTCATGTAGCAAGCATTTGAGGTGAGAGAAGTATGTGCACACCTGTGTCAATAATTAGTAGCAAATTTGAATTAATATATCTTGAATTGTCCTTTTACTTTTTTTTCAGTTGGGAGTTAGTGTGACCAAGTTGCTATTAAAGCTGTGTGTTTTGTGTTTGTTGAGTGATGTTTGCATGCTTGAGTATTTATGGGATTGTTATTTCTTTTATCAGGAATTGAGGAAGAAATTAGCTGATCAGATTGCCATGGAGAGACGTCAACATGATGTTCAACAACAGAGGCTTGTCGCGGTGATAGAAGATCTCCAGAAGACACAGCAGGTGAGTGTTGTGGACATACACAGACTGTGCAGTATTATTGGATTGATTATCACAGGACCATGTACATGAAAATCATGGCAACCTGCATAGTTCTCCGATGAATTTTAAAAGTGATTGAGCCCTTGCAGCTAAATGCATTAACATGACAAATGCCTGTAAACGTGACTCGATAGTTCAGTATAATTACTGTCCTGTGTTACATCCATACACGTAACAAGAACCATCTTCCACTTTAATATTTATATTCAAGCTCTAGTGTCACTGATACTTAGCCAAACTCTTTATGTTTTACTTCTACACGTGCACATGCTTGCATGCGTGTGTGTGTATGTACTCATGACTTATATAACTTCCTCTTGTGCATGAAATGAAACTAAATCGTCTGATACAGCTTGTGTGTCTGAGGTTTAGGTTTAGTGATTTTTGCATGCTTCTCTGTCTAATGGCTTTTCATTTCCATCACCAGGAAACCGGTGCACAATTAAGAAGACATCATGAGGCTGAAATCGCGGAAGAGAGTCAGGGGACAATAAAAAACATGCAGGGAGAAACGGAAGTGAGTGTTGTCTATGTATGTAGTGTGGTATTATGAGGCCCTGTTATCACAGGAACATGTAAATAAAATTCACTTTATATTCACTGCATTTTAGTATAATTGATTATTTCTACCAACAAATGCACAAAGACAAGTTTTGTCACTGTTTTCTTTGTTGAAAGAGTGCCCCAATACTCATTTCGGCAATTATATTGCCATCATCAGGGTTTTTTTAAGTGAGCTGTTACATAGACCAATTCTTAAGTTACGTCATAACAGTGAGTCAATGTTTGTTATTACCACTTCATAAAATTTTTTGTATAATTAGTGGTATTGTAAAGTTGCTAAAAGTTATTAAAATTAACAGTAAAATTAATTGGTATAAACTACTTGCTGTAGTATACTTTATTAACTAATTAATGGTAGCGTGGTCCTATTTTCCGGTGTGTATTCCAGTTATCTGTTAAAATATTCATATGATTAGGGTCATGACGACTATTGTTAATTATATTGTGTACATATGCTTGCATCAGATTTCAAGTTGAGTGTGGACGTACCTGTGTGTGTTTTGCTGTTAGGTAGGACCTCCTTCCTTCGTGTCTGCTTGATCTGTGGTATTGATTTTTGGTGTGCTACCAAGCCTACAGCGCATGCGTAGCGAGACAACACGATAGCACACCAAAAATCAATACCACAGATCAAGCAGACACGAAGGAGGGAGTTCCTACCTAACA
Source organism: Reticulitermes speratus (assembly GCA_021186555.1). Taxonomy (NCBI): domain Eukaryota; kingdom Metazoa; phylum Arthropoda; class Insecta; order Blattodea; family Rhinotermitidae; genus Reticulitermes; species Reticulitermes speratus. The sequence goes on along the minus strand of JAJKFL010000002.1, from coordinate 41,882,603 downwards.
GCAAAACACACACAGGTACGTCTACACTCAACTTGAAATCTGATGGAAGCATATATACACAATATAATTAACAATAGTCGTCATGACCCTAATCATATGAATATTTTAACAGATAACTGGAATACACACCGGAAAATAGGACCACGCTACCATTAATTAATAATTAATTAATAAAGTATACTACAGCAAGTAGTTTATACCAATTGATTTTACTGTTAATTTTAATAACTTTTAGCAACTTTACAATACCACTAATTATACAAAAAATTTTATGAAGTGGTAATAACAAACATTGACTCACAGTTATGACATAACTTAAGAATTGGTCTATGTAACCGCTCACTTAAAAAACCCCCTGATGATGGCAATATAATTGCCGAAATGCGTATTGGGGCACTCTTTCAATAAAGAAAACAGTGACAAAACTTGTCTTGGTGCATTTGTTGGTAGAAATAATCAATTATGTAAATGAAAGATATGTCACCTGGCCTGGTACTTCTGATATAAATTTCAAAGCTGTTTTAATAAGAGTAATTTAAGCCCTTGCAGCTAAATGCATTGATGTGACAAATGGCTGTATCCCTGACTTGATGGCTCAGTATAATGACTGTCCGGAGTTACAGCCATACATTTCTGCTTACAAGGAACAGCTTCTATATTGTGCTGACATTGAGACTGTAAGGCCATTGACACGTTAGTCAAGTTCTTAACTTTCCAATTACACTCACACACACATACGTACACACTCATGTGCACACATTTGTGTATTTATGACTTACATAATTTTTTTCTTGTTTGTGTCACAGAACAAATCTGCTTATACAGTTTATGTTAAAACTCACTGTTGAGGGTCATGTAGCAAGCATTTGAGGTGAGAGAAGTATGTGCACACCTGTGTCAATAATTAGTAGCAAATTTGAATGAATATATCTTGAATTGTCCTTTATTTTTTTTTTCAGTTGGGAGTTAGTGTGACCAAGTTGCTATTAAAGCTGGGTATTTTATGTTTGTTGAGTGATGTTTGCATGCTTGAGTATTTATGGGATTGTTATTTCTTTTATCAGGAATTGAGGAAAAAATTAGCTGATGAGATTGCCGTGGAGAGACGTCAGCATGATGTTCAACAACAGAGGCTTGTCGCGGTGATAGGAAACCTCCAGAAGACACTGCAGGTGAGTGTTGTGTACATACACAGACTGTGCAGTATTATTGGATTGATTATCACAGGACCATGTACATGAAAATCATGGCACCCTGCACAGATCTTCTCAGATGAATTTTAAAACTGATTGAGCCGTTGCAGCTAAATGCATTAACATGACAAATGCCTGTATCCGTGACTTGATGGTTCAGTATAATTACTGTCCTGTGTTACATCCATACACTTAACAAGAACCATCTTCCACTTTAATATTGATATTCAAGCTGTAGTGTCACTGACACTTAGCCAAACTCTTTATATTTCACTTCTACACGTGCACATGCTTGCATGCATCTGTGTGTGTGACTTAACTCACTTCTTGTTTATGAAATGAAACTAAATCGTCTGATACAGCTCATGTTAAACACACTGTAGCATGCATCTGAGAGAAGAAAAGAAAGCAAATGTGACTTAATATATTGTGATAGGTTCTGCTGCTTCAGTTATAGCTGGGAGCTAGTGTGATCAAGTTGTTATCAGAGCTGTGTGTATGTATTATTCTTATGCTTATGCTGAGTGATTTTTGCATCCTTCTGTATTTGATGGACTTTTATTTCCTTTATCAGGAAACATACAAACGGTATGAAGAGAAATGTCAAGAACATGAAGAAAGATGCAAACAATATGAGGCCCAATTGTCAGCTCAAATGCGTAATTATCAAATTGAGCTCCAGATATATGCCAGGAAGTTGGAGAATTTACAGAGAGGAATAGAGGTGAGTATTCCTACATGATGGGGACATGTGAATGATAGTTATTGCATCCTGCTCAGTAGTTCTCAGATCAATTTTGAAGCTGTTTTAATTTAAGCCCCTGCAACCAAATGCATTGATGTGACAAATGCCTGTATCCCTGTCTTGATGGTTCAGTATAATTACAGTCCTGAGTTACTGTTATACACTTACGCTTCCAATGTACCAGGATAGCGTAGTCGGTATAGTGACTGGCTACGGGCTGGACGGTCCGGGGATCGAATCCCGGTGAGGGGAGATTTCCGCTCCTATACAGACCAGCCCTGGGTCCCACCTAGCCTCCTATATAATGGGTACTAGTTCTCTTTCCCGGCGTTAAAGCGGTTGGGGAGTGGAGTCGACCACCCACCCTCATCTAGTGCCAGGGTTAAAGAAAGAGTAGAGCTATACATCTATTCCCATCTGGGCCTTCATGGCCAATTCTAGGGAGAACTTTACCTCTACCTTTACCTTTATGTTGACATTCAGGCCCCAGAACCACTTGCACTTTAGCAAACTCTTTTCCCTTTACATATGTATGCGTGTGTGTACTCGTGGCTTATATAACTTATTTACCTCAGTAACAAATCTAGCCCGCCTATAATCTGGTGTTTAATCCAGTTTTGAGGGCCATGAAAGGATTATTCATGAATTGTGAATTTAGGTAATTTGAAGGGAAGTGATATTTTGTTAATTTACTGATAGGGTTGAGCAATACTGCTGTCATGCACAGTAATGTCTGGAATCCTGTTTGAGATTCAGAGGGGGGATTCTTCCAAATACCAGTTACAGGTGTTTCTGCTACATTAATCTGTTTGACTACGCTGTTAAGACTGCTTAGTGCCATGAAACCAAAATATGCACGACATATACACAACATAAGAAGTGGCTGGAACGTGAAGTGTAACAATTTACGTACAGTGAATGGTGGTGTGAAACCTAAGTGCCCTGCTATATGAGTGAACCGTGGGGCATGCTGTAGACATAAAAGTATTTGGAACATATTACAGTTTCAGATTTACACCGTGTTGTGACCTCCTCAGGAATTATATTCTAAAGAGACTGTTAATGAAAAATGTAGATTTGTGCCTCTGTCTGACTGCCATGCTACACAGGCATGCATGGAGTGAATAGGCAACACTCCACACTCTGTAAACCTTATTTGTTGTACTCAGGACCTTCAAGGTCTAGAACTATCTTGCACAGATGCATTGTATATTCAGAGATATTAGAGAATGAAGGAAGAAAGTTGGGGAGCATAACTTAAAGGTTTTCAGGAAAACCGTACGTTGCAGGGTTGAATGGACAATGGATAGTGGATTTTTTTCAGATCTTTGGATTATCCATTGCTTTTAAATTTCTGCTCTGTCTCTCCATTGCTGAAAATAATTGAACATTCCCACAAACAAGGACATGCTTTCTCATGAATCATCTCAAGTGTCTGGGCATCTGAAATTACATTTTTTAATGTAAAAGGCTGTGTGGTGTATGTTTGTTCTGTGTGGACCATCATTGAATGGTTGTATGCAATTTATATTCATGGCTGTTCTTTTTGTTACAGGCCAAGAAATCACCAAAATATGTGCAGCCTCATTGTAGCCGTTTTGAACCTAAAGAAGGTAAGAACTTGTATTATGATGGTGTTCCGTAATTAACAGACGAAACTTATCCAGAATTAGGTGATTTGCTTGAGGATTTGTAGTTGTTTGTAATAGAAAATAACTGCCTCTGAATATCAGAGTGGTTCTTGTAACAGGTTACATTATAGCTGTTTGTTGTCTGCAGTTTAATTAGTCCACACTTCTCCTATGCAATACATGTTGCTAATAAATATATAATCACTGCCGGCTACATATCAGAATGCTTTTGGCAAAAATAAGCATTATGTGTTAAAAGATTTTCAACTATTACTAGACCATGTAACCAAAAGTTACTGGAGTCTGTTGGGTTTTCTTTCCAGTATGTAAAAAAATGTACAAGAATATTTTTGGTCCTACCTGATCAATTTTTGTGCCATGAACTGTGGAAACAAATGCCATATTGTGTCTTGGCTGTGAGAGGTTATAAACAAAACAGCACGAGATATTTTGTGCATGTGTGACCTCTCAGTAGCAGTTAGGTTCATATGCTCTTGGACTTATCATTGGGAAAGTTCATAATACAAACACATTGTATGTCTTTGTCATATTGACAGTGCAGATGTTGTTTTAAGCATAAACAAAACATCTTTTGCTGTTATTAGTGTCATGGACCACCACTACTGAAAAAATCTGCTTTTTGTATTATTCACGTTTTTATAATTTTCACAAGCTAGGACTTGTATAAAATTATTTTTGACATTTAGTGTATGTAGTACATAAGTTTATTATAATTTTAACACGTATATATGTTGTATAACATCCTTTTTCTTAATAATACAGTATATTATATATATATAGAATAATTGTATATATGTCTTCAGTTTAAACTTATGCAGATGATTGTATTATAGGTCTGCAAAGAGAAAAAACTGAAGACAGGGATGTAAATGACAAGAAGCCTCCTTTGGATCAATACCAGTTGATCACATGTCTCGGCCAGGGAGCCTACGGTGTGGTCATGCTGGCCAAAAGGAAATTGCCAGTTGGCCCCGGCTCCCGGCAAGAATTGTTTGCCATCAAGTCTGTACGGAAATGCCGTAATGCCTCTGAATACAGGAGTATCTCCGAGAAGGATGTACTCGTGCGTGCAATTGGCCATCCATTTCTGGTCCAGTTGCATTCGTGCTTCCAGACCAAGGTAAGATGCAGTTTTTTTAATGTTTATGTCTTCAGGCAGCTACTAATACTGAAATTTACCGTGAGCTTAAGCTCTTAGAAGTATGTGATGTTATTGGTAATGAGTAGATGTGGTTACACTGATTACAGATAATATATTAAGTTAAGTAAATACATTTATATACTGCAGGTAGTTGAATTCATAATGAACAAAAGGCTTTACTGAGTTTAAGAATTGTAGTGGTTAAATGTCATGTGTCATATCTTGGAAGGAAGTTTGAACGTTATTCAGGAGGTTGCACTAACTGACGTAATTGCTTTTATATTTTCTAATACTTGAAGACTGTCACACTCCATAATAATTTTGTCATTTCTGACTGTATGTTATCTAAATCAGTGCTTTTCAACCTTTTTCTCTTGCTTACCGGTATCACAAACAGAAAATGTACCTGTTATGTTAAAACGTGTTGCATTATTAGGTTGTCAGTGGTGATCAGACGACAGAGAATATATTTCTTTCTGTTTCAACAATAAAGTTGAGTTTTGGTACTGTACATGCTGTATGAATATTTTTTGTTTAAATAAATTTGCAACAGTTTTAATAATGTAACTAACATATTTGAGTCTGCATTATGAAGAAAAGGAATAATTGCCAAATATATTAGTGAACTTCCGCCTACCACCAGTTGACGAGCACTGATCTAAATCACTACAGTTTGCATGGTGTCATTAATTAAATCAAGAAGCAGACACTGATGCTAGAAAACACTTATTCTTGCTCTTCTTTTTCACATCCTCTGCAACAGTTGTATGGATGCGTTGTGAACATGTAGATGTAAAAGGATGAGCGAAAGTTCTTGGAACTGTGTGTGACATGCTAATGACTCTGGCACTTTGTTTACAGGGAAGATTGTACTACGTGATGGAGTACGCACATGGAGGGGACATGAAGTCCCAGTTGTCCAAGGCCAAAATATTCAGTGAGTTGAAGGCCAGATTCTACGCAGCTGAGCTGACTTTAGCAGTGGAGTTTCTGCACAAATGTGGCATTGTGCATCGGTAAGCAGCTTTTCTTCTTTTTATGTGCCATTGTCGTTGAAATGATTGTCAACTGATCCGCATACTGTTTGTATGCAATACGGACGATCATGTGTGAAATGTATATACTTACATTCAGTAAGCATAGGCTTACACAGCAATATTGTGTGGCATTTTTGTGTGATTTTATGTATAACATTCCAGATTTGGCAGTATCCAGTATCTCCAAATATTATCTTTCTCACTTTACATTCCTTGTTCGTACTGATATTAATTTGCTGCAGATACAAATCTTCTATTGACAATGCTGATTTTCAGCAGAGATATGGTACTACATGTCATAATCATAATTGTATTGCTGACAGAGACTGCAGTAGAGATATAAAGACCACAGAAGCATAAACAGTTTTCTTCTTATATTTCATTCAGCAGGTACTTCTTACCATAAGATACAGATGGTAATGAGATAAATGTTTTGTCATATGTCAGTGTTCCGTGTTTTGACAAAGTCTGTAAAGTTGAAATTTTAGTTCACTGAAACACGCAAAGTGAAAAATCTGCCATACAACTTTAACCTTTATCGGCCATGCACTGCGCTATAGCAGAAGCACATGTCTGTTATCCACGTGGCTAAGCTTAACATTTGCAGCACAAACGTGAGCTAAAATACAACTGCCAGCCCCATGGAAGGTTTAAATTCGCTGTTTTCAGATGACATCGTGTTGTCCCTGAATTAAAATATGGCTACCAATCCCTTAGGCCAGGACGTACGAACTCGTTAGATCCCCATATCAGATACTGTCAAAGTCATTTTTGTGTGAGGTTAGATGTTTGCACAGCAGTATTGCTGAAGGTTCAAGTCTTGTGGGATGTTATGCTATGCTCTGGGTATTTAGTTCCTGACTCTTGTTGGGCTGCTTGACCCTGAACTTGAGGGCGGTATGATCATTCAGAATGTGTAGCTGTTTACCCATCAACACAGCATAACATTCCAGAAGACTCAAGTCTTCATGCTTTGCCTGGTTTGAAGATTGAAATGTACAATCAGACACATCAGTGGATGGACAGAGATTCACAACCAATCCATCATTTATTCAAGCTTTTTTTAAAGAAAGTGTGGAAATTTGTTATGTCATCCTTCTCATTCACGTGTGTGTAGCAACATGTTTTATGTTGGATGTTGCATGACCACTTCAGCTACCATACATTCTGTTTTCCCCAGACATGCCATCTTTTTCGACCCAAAAATTTCCGTCTGGGCAGATTTTTTAAATTTGCAGAACTGTCTGAGTTTTTGAGTATTTGTTATTTCATAAAGGTTTTGCATATTTTAACGGTACTGAGAGTGCAGAAACAATATTTCTGCTACTTTTCAAGGAAATGTCATCATCATCATGACGGTCTGAGTAAAAAAAAAATGCTTGAACTCAGCTGTTGACCTTTGGGTTGCCCTGGAAAACTTTGCCACGGTAATTCTGAACAACTTGCACTCAATGAAAGACATGCTTAAAGAACGTCTCCTTCTGAATTTCATACTCATGAAATTTAAAGAAATATGATCAGAGAAACGTTGAGATGTACTTTTATTTAATAATCCTTTTTCACTGGTACCTCCCTTTTTTTATGGTTGATAAGTGGGAAATGTCCTCTTTTTTGTGATGGGTGTGTGGTGAACTTAATACAATAGTTCCTCGGTCATCCATACTATATGGGGAGAGGAGTGGTCTGGATTACCTGGGAATCTGGATCACCGAGGGGGAAACTCTGTGGTATGGGTAACATACAAAAAACCATCACTCAAAACTAATGTATAACTCCTTAGAGCCTAAATACTGCACTTAACAGTACATAATAATAAATAATAATAATGACAACGATGATGGGACTTTTGTCACTATCATTTCACTATAGTAGAAGAGAAAGATCACTACAACACTCGGGAGCTAATGTCCATACTGCTGATGAGTTAAAGACTGGCTGGCACTTCCTGCATCACCCATGCCTCCAGTCTCAGAGTACGGATCGTCCCAGTTGTACCCCCGGTGATCTGGACAATGGCTGTATGACTAGGGAAAAGAGAGGGTTATAGTTGGCCCAAAATTTTCTGGGTTACCGAGGGACTGCTGCCCTGAAACGTGTGGTGACATAGTGGATTGTAGTCATCTGATAGTCTGAAGTGCAGTGCTGAAAACTACCCTACTAATTTGCATGTGGTATATATCTTTGATTTGCAGAGACATAAAGCTGGATAACATTCTCTTGGACCAGGATGGCCATTGCAAATTGGCTGACTTCGGGCTCGCCACACTTGGAACTTTTAATAGAAGGAAGACAAAATCTTTCTGTGGGACTGTACAGTACATGGCCCCAGAGGTAATTATCACCTTCTGTTTTGAGTGTGATATTATGGGAGGCCAAGGCTTGACTACGGGCTCTAGTGTCGTAGGATGGATGGATTTTAAATATTTTTGAGTTTAATTTTGTTACTTTGTATTAACCTTTAAATGGCCGGGTTGGTATTTAAATTTTATCACATGGTTTATGTAAAATGTGAGTATTATTTGAACAGTTAAAGATAAAATTATGACATAAAACGGCATTTTGTGGAAAATAAAATAGGGATTATACAGCATGCCTTAAAGTACAGTAAATTTCCTTGTTGCCTAAATATATAAAATGAATTTCATGGGGTGGTTTTTTGTGTGGATTTGCATATGCAAACGTTTGTTGTTTAAAGGCTTATGTTCTTATTGTGATGTTAATGGGTTTTGTTATCCTTTATAATGTTATTATTTTTATTGAACACACAAAAATTTAAGTTCAGCTAATTGTTTAATTTTGTCATGTGGTGTATGTAGATGTTGCAGCGGGAGAAATACGGACCTGAAGTTGACTGGTGGGCCCTTGGAGTTGTTATGTATGAAATGATGGTCGGTCGGCACCCTTTGATTGAACCTAGAAAGTCTCGCATCTCCTATAAACGTCTTCCGAAAGAGGTGCAGTATCCACAGTGGCTGACCAGTCATGCTGTATGCATACTGAAAGGGGTGAGTATATTTAATATCAAAACAGGCATTAGGAGTACCTTGCAGTCTAGTGAATGCATTGTTTTTCCACATTAATGGACACTGATTTTATTGTCATTAAGTGAATAAATATTAAGAAGGTTTGTGTTTTGGATCTAGGGCAGTTTGGGTGTTGTTTGATCTTAGATTCATGTTTGTGTGACACATGGTTTCACGTAAGCACCTGCCTAAAGGTCATTCTGACACTAAAATTTCAAAAACTTCTAGGGCTCCCCCCCTAAAGAACTTGCATTGAATCTGTATGGTTCACTTTAATTGTGCTTCTCTCATCAGTATTTTCATTTACCCCTCTTTTTGTAATTCTTTATACAGTGTTTTCTGAATTGTTCAGTTCCAAGATTCTGATTTAGATATATGTACAGTAACTGGTGTGTATAAGGATGACATGTCATGATTAAGTTAGTCACTGCTATTTGCATATAAGTGTGACCGTTAGAGGGCATATAAAAGCCTTGCAACAGTGGCTTTTACTAATTGATGATTAGTTATACCGTTATGAGATGTTACTAATGTTTCTTACAGTCTGAAGGCCATGGTGACTGTAGTTACTCATTGCACCTTTGCTGCAGGTTTCTTTATTGTACATAAGTGACAAAACATTGTATGGAGTTTCCCATGTCTGACTGTAAAATTTAACTTTACATTTTGGATACTACAAATGGCATGGCTAGCTTTAAGTCAGCAGTGTTGTGGTGAAAGGTACACAATTGGAATTTGTATTGTGTGAGGGAAAAAATTAACAAAAGCTTGAGGTAACTGGTTTCTGGATTTTGCACTACTTGCATTATTAACTTAATTAAAATATTGATAATTACTAAAGTCATGATGGGCACAGATGATGTGAGTGAACTGTCAGTTTATTAACTATGTTTTGTTACTTTCAGTTCCTGACCAGAGATCCAAAAAAACGCCTAGGAGCATACGGAAATACAGAAGATATTCGAAATCATGCCTTCTTCAAGACAGTGGATTGGGAACTACTGTTGAAGAAACAAATTGAGCCGCCAATGAAACCAGAGATTACGGACGTAAGTAGCTCAGGTTCTGTGTTAATTTCCTGTCATAAGCAGTTGTTAGTAAAATTGCATGTTAATGGAGGAAGTAACCGGTTTCGGCTTGGCTTGATCTTGCGCACTACCATTTAAAATACACTGTTCCAGTCTTCCTACTACGCAACCATCTAGACTCTGTGTCTTGTGCGTACCCTTACCCTATCCCTACCCCACCCTTTCGTACTACCTGTGGCTACCTTGGCAATTTACTCCATGTATAGCCACCAATTTAGCAAGTCATTTCATAATTTGTCTCAGACTGGGGACTCAAAAGAAGGTTTGGTTTGAGTCATTGATTCACCAGGTCCTTGCTGATGTTGTCCAAGTTTTAGTTTTATATATTTCTCTCTTTTGTTGGTTTAGTTCCTTGCAACACTATGCAAGTATTTATTGTTTGTTTATAAGGAGGTTGGAGCCTTCCTATGTTTATTGTTGTGTACTCCATTGAGTTTAGTGGGGCATTGTCATCCTTGTGTTTCGTGACGTGTGTGTGTGTTTATATTTGTGTGTACGTGCGTGGGTGTGCGCGTACGTGAGTGTGCATGTGTGAGATTATTGTTGTTTTGATCCACATTGTAATAAATTTGTGTGTTACTGAATTCTTGGTTCTCATCTGATGTTATGTGTGAGATTTCTCCCACCAGTGCTTCCACTTGTTCCCTATTTAGGTTGAGTGAGTCCGTGTTGTATATTGCATGCTGTTTGGCATACAGGTAAGTGGGGGCCATATCAGTATACATGTCCATATGTACCTAATTAGGTTGTGTATTCAGAAACTGTTTTTTTTTTAAGATGTTCTGAGAGAACTCACACTATTCTAAAGCATAAAGCGCATATCAGTATTCCTCAGCAAACACATTCCTCCCAAGCTGCCTGAAATTTTTTTGATGCCTTCTGGAATCAGATGTCACATTTCCGTTTATTTCAAGTGAAAATTACGCACGCAGGATTACGAAGGTTTGGCTCTCTGCCATATTTGTTTCTTAATGCATAGCCCTGTAGGAAGATCCATTCCATTTGTTATTCAGTGACACACTTCAGGAATGTATTTGCATAAGATTTTGTATTGAATAATAAAAAGAGAAACTGAAATTATTGTTCTGAATCATTCATACAAGTTGGGGTTGAAAATGAAAATATGTTTCTTCTGTGGCGTGATGCTCTGTAGCTTGGTAGCTACTGGCCACTGTCTCCCTCTGTCTGGCCAGTAAAGATTAGGAGCCTTGGAGTTCAGTGGTATTAGTAACAGGGTGAGAGACTCCATCGTGTAGCATTGTATGGGCAGTAAAGTGTAACACCTAGTTCAGTGCTTCTTTCTGTACTGTTGAAAAGTATTACCCTATTTCTACCAGAATTAAATGCCTGGTGGGGGCTGCAGAATACATAATTTACATGAGAGCTGCATAAGGAAGGCCATTAAATGCCATCACCTTAACCTGAAGCTGGGCATTTTGAGGATCTCGCTGTGTGACTGGCATACCGGATGATAGGCTCCAGAGGGTTGAAGCAAGTAACTATATGTTTGTTTTTCTTGTTACAGGTAACTGAGATGCCGCATTCATACGAGACCATAAAAGAAAGTGCTATGTCGACATCGTTTAAGGACGTTTGTGCTCATCCTCGAAACCAGGAAGCATACAGGAACTTCACATTTGTAAATCCTAACTATGGTGCAGGACAGGGTCAGGTTCAAAGAAGGTGAGTGATTCCTAACTTGCAACAGTCACTAGCTGTCACTTTAGTCATGGCATGTTTCCATGTATACTGCCTAAATTTAGTTGCCATGTGAGATGGTTGCTTGCATGGTGCGACAGTGATGGCTGCCTAATGCTCTGCATTCCAGCTAACTGCAGTATAGAATGTTGTTGCCTCAGCATTTACCTCTGTAAAGTCAGGAACCCTTGTATAGCCCCTGAATGTTGTGTCTGCAGCTTATTGATTGCTGGTGCAGGATTATTTTCTAAATTTATCCTTTAACTTCATACTAAAGGCATTGACCATCATCACATGAGTGGATACGTGTAATCCAATCCACATGAGCCCCGTCCTCTAAAGAACTGATGCATTTTTTTTAAAGCAGTGCTGACAGTATATCCTTTTCCTGTCTCTGAAATTACTGTCCCATTCACATTTCTTTAAAGAATTATAAATTGTAATTACTTTGCTGTTGGATTACACCATCCCAAAATATTTCTGTGGAACAGCACAAACGATCGCGATGCAAAACCAAGAAAACCCTTATCATGCCCATAATGCAATGAAGTATGAAATTAGAGTAACGTTTAACAGGCCTGATGAAATACGTTACAAGATACTTATGCTTCCATTTTTAATTTCAGTGAACGTTATGTGGGGGAGGAGTCAGAAGAAATGGTGTTGAACAAGGCTGGCATTATATTGGAGGTAAGGTCATGGGTATAATCTAACCCTTTTCATGCAACACACATTAATTTCATTTAAAACAATAACGCTTCGGTTTTATGTGTATTTGGTGTCTGAGAAAGTGAACAAAGGACAAGAAGTGAATGATTAGTGTGAAGCTCTGGCTGTTTAGCCCCAGAGATAGGTACCTTGTTTGTTCATTTACAGGCAGTGGCGTGGTTCCCAGACCTTTTGTGGATGCACTGGGAAACAGGTTGGTTGTGCCATTGCTGGGAATTTACCGCAGTCATCCACTTGGTATCCATTCACTGTAGACTTCTGACTGGTGTAGTGTATTAAAAATTGGAAAGTGCATGGGGTTTAAGAGCACGGCGTTCATTGTAATTTATAAGTGTCCCAAAATTGCAACAAGTTTTATATGTTCAGTGTAATATACCCTCATCACAGCCCTACAGAAGAGGGTGAATTTCTGTAGGATTTGAAGATTCTAACCTGTGGGGAGAGGGCTGTAAATTTCAATTACTTAAGTGGATAACTAATGAAATATTTTTTGAGTGATTGATTTTGGTGGAAATGTATGCAGTTACTTTATTGCAATCACTTTTTTATCATGTTTTAACATTTTGTAATGAACGGATCAAGTGAAAACTGGCGAATTTCATTCTTGTCCATATTACTCCCAACATAATTTCTACATTATTGTGCCTAACTTGCACTTTATTGCTTTTTTAAAAAAATGTGCCATTTAGCACAAAATTGATACATAACATGGAATGCAGATTACTTTAAGACATGCAGCTATTGTGTGGAAAGTGGTTTTGATGTGGTGGGTATTTAGTGAACTAGAAGGAAAGACATAATTGTCATGCCTGTCATATAATGTGTAAGGTAATATCTACAATAAATGAACACCAATATGACTAAAGGTGTAAACAACAGAAAATAGCATGTACATAAAATATTGCCGAAAGTAACAGACCTACAATATAAATGTTTTGATTTCAGGTAACACCTGTGGAAGAGTTAGAAGAACAGAAGATGGTGGAAGAAGACTCAATAGTTGAGCAGGTGGAGGAGTCAGAAGAAGAGAAGATATTGATCGAGGAGTCCATTGAAAAGGGCGGCATTATATTGGAGGTAAGGTCATGGGTATAATCTAACCCTTTTCATGCAACACACATTAATTTCATTTAAAACAATAACCCTTCGGTTTTATGTGTATTTGGTGTCTGAGAAAGTGAACAAAGGACAAGAAGTGAATGATTATTGTGAGGCTCTGGCTGGTTTAGCCCCAGAGATAGGTACCTTGTTTGTTCATTTACAGGCAGTGGCGTGGTTCCCAGACCTTTTGTGGATGCAGTGGGAAACAGATTGGTTGTGCCATTGCTGGGAATTTACCGCAGTCATCCACTTGGTATCCATTCACTGTAGACTTCTGACTGGTGTAGTGTATTAAAATTGGAAAGTGCATGGGGTTTAAGAGCACGGCGTTCATTGTAATTTATAAGTGTCCCAAAATTGCAACAAGTTTTATATGTTCAGTGTAATATACCCTCATCACAGCCCTACAGAAGAGGGTGAATTTCTGTAGGATTTGAAGATTCTAACCTGTGGGAGAGGGCTGTAAATTTCAATTACTTAAGTGGATAACTAATGAAACATTTTTTGAGTGATTCATTTTGGTGGAAATGTATGCAGTTACTTATAGCGAATCACTTTTTTATCATGTTTTACATTTTGTAATGACGGATCAAGTGAAACTGGCGATTTCATTCTTGTCCATATTTCATCCCAACATAAATTTCTACAATTATTGTGCCTAACTTGCACTTTATTGCTTTTTTAAAAATGTGCCATTTAGCACAAAATTGATACATAACATGGAATGCAGATTACTTTAAGACATGCAGCTATTGTGTGGAAAGTGGTTTTGATGTGGTGGGTATTTAGTGAACTAGAAGGAAAGACATAATTGTCATGCCTGTCATATAATGTGTAAGGTAATATCTACAATAAATGAACACCAATATGACTAAAGGTGTAAAACAACAGAAAATAGCATGTACATAAAATATTGCCGAAAGTAACAGACCTACAATATAAATGTTTTGATTTCAGGTAACACCTGTGGAAGAGTTAGAAGAACAGAAGATGGTGGAAGAAGACTCAATAGTTGAGCAGGTGGAGGAGTCAGAAGAAGAGAAGATATTAATCGAGGAGTCCATTAAAAAGGGCGGCATTATATTGGAGGTAAGGTCATGTGTATAATCTAACCCTTTTCATGCAACACACATTAATTTCATTTAAAACAATAACCCTTCGGTTTTATGTGTATTTGGTGTCTGAGAAAGTGAACAAAGGACAAGAAGTGAATGATTAGTGTGAGGCTCTGGCTGGTTTAGCCCCAGAGATAGGTACCTTGTTTGTTCATTTACAGGCAGTGGCGTGGTTCCCAGACCTTTTGTGGATGCAGTGGGAAACAGGTTGGTTGTGCCATTGCTGGGAATTTACCGCAGTCATCCACTTGGTATCCATTCACTGTAGACTTCTGACTGGTGTAGTGTATTAAGAATTGGAAAATGCATGGGGTTTAAGAGCACGGCGTTCATTGTAATTTATAAGTGTCCCAAAATTGCAACAAGTTTTATATGTTCAGTGTAATATACCCTCATCACAGCCCTACAGAAGAGGGTGAATTTCTGTAGGATTTGAAGATTCTAACCTGTGGGAGAGGGCTGTAAATTTCAATTACTTAAGTGGATAACTAATGAAATATTTTTTGAGTGATTGATTTTGGTGGAAATGTATGCAGTTACTTTATTGCAAATCACTGTTTTATCACTGCCTCTGGACTTATTTAATAGGAACACATTACACTGCTGATTTATCATTCATAAAGTAGAGTAGAGTTCTCCTTGCATATGCCACAAATGCATGTGAGGAATTGAAGGTACTGGTCCAATCATTGGTAACCTGAGCACTAGATAGATGCGTGTGTTCAGCTTCGCTTGTAAGTCGATTTATCTCTGGGGATATCTCCAGTATGCGTTTAATGCCCACCCAGCCTTATGTTCAGTGAGTGGTGGGGGCTCTTTTACAGAGGCAAAATGTGGCTGGAACATGAGGCTGATGACACATCACCATCTAATGCCAAGATTAAGAATGAGTGGAGCTGTACCTCTGCCTTCCCTGTATACCATCATGTCATGTACAGTTACAGCTTCACCTTTTACATAAACTTGCTATGTAATAACAATCTGTGTCATATGGTATGCTTCTTATGTTTAGATTTTAATGAACAAATTTTTCTGATGTACATGTGTCTATTATAATTTCAGGAAGAAGTTGAACAGTTACGGGCACTGTGTGCCAAAAATGATATTGAGATACAGAAGAGGCATGAAGAAATGGAGAAGGCAGCCAAACAGGTGTAAGTTATTTACACAAAATAGAGCATAATATACATACTAATATGGTGTATGGGCCTCTGTTGCATGTTCTGGTCTATGGGATAATAACACTGTGTAGCAAGAACATACCCAAACACCAGAATCTTCAACATAAGCCATGTGGAAAACTGAAATATCATGTTGGCCTGTATTTTGTGAGTGGGTAGGCAGGTGATTAGGTGTGTGTGTGTATCATGCAGTGTGCACAAATATGTTAATTGTTTCAAATAACAAGCTTGAGACATAACTGAAGGAATCACAAACAGAAATAATGGCACACACTTAAAATGTAAGTTAGTAAAAAAGTTTGACATAAGCACCTGTGTAGTGTGACAGATATCAAGACAGTACTCCATCTTGCCTCACCTGTGGGATGTTGACAGTTATGTTAAATGAGCCATATCTAAGTGGTATTCACGTGGTGCAGGTAAGGCAAGCAGGAGGATTAGACGTATAACTACACTCATTCTTAACCTCATCACTAGATGATGGTTAAGTGGTCAGCTTTACACCCCAGCTGAGTTTCCTCAGGGGAAGGAACTCTGGTAGCCATTGAGTGGGAGGCCGTAACAACAGTTGATGTAACATTCGTATTCGAGGAGGGATCAGGACGTATGGAAATTAACACAACATTTTGATCAGAGAACCTGAAGGTTACATACCATTTGGGTAATGTAGCACATATTGAAGGATAGTTGTTATAGTGAATGTTAAAGAAATGGTGCATAGGGTGTGAAGAGAAACTCTTTAGTTCAGGGGAGGATGAAGTGATGGGCCTTGTGAGCAGGATACTGAATCTTTAGGTTCTGTAAAATGTGGGGAAATTACAGAGCAGCCGAATGACTGTCGGCTTCTCAAGCAGTACTGTGTTTCAGATAGTTAGTTTTTCCTTACAACTGTAACACTGTAAGTCAGAATAAGAAACTAATATTTTTGTTCTGCCATTTTTTGTTTCAGCTATCAACTTCAACACAAGCCAGTGTCTTCAACGTGGCAAAAGGTCTTCCTTGTTGTGGTAAGTTAATGCACATACTGATATTTGAGTAGGGTTTATTCCTTGTCTTTAATCTTAGGTCTTAGGAAGTGGTTTGTAAACTTGTATGTTTATGCACAATTGCACACATGCATGATGTTTGTCAGACAAATTTACTGACATGGTAACAGTGTGAAACTTTGAGGTTATGTCTGACACATAATGCACTGAATAATTTGATCACAGAAGTAAAATAAAATGATAATGTTAATATCTAAGACAATGTAGACCTAGAAGTATGAGCAAGTAGCGAGGTAGGATTTCAATTCTGCAGAAACTCCTTGTTATATAATTGTATTGCATACTGTCTAAGGAAATCATTTCAAAAGTGTGGCATGTTTTGGGTGTAATATTAATGGTGATTTCTGTCTTATATTGCAGGGTGGAGCCATGCTCGGTGTTGTCTTTGCAGTCTTGATGGGCTTCTGTCCAATAGGTATGTAGTATTTTAGGTTAGCAAGTTGGTACTTAGTGCCTGACTAAATCACCTAGTTGAATCACACAGCAATAGTACTACTGTGAACATATGTTACAGGAGATGACAAGATTGCCCAATGAGCCAGGTCATCACAGTCAACACTGTTTGTTTAATATCCATGTACTATTTTCTTACATCTCTGCTTAGGTTTCCCAAATGATTATTCCCATTTAAAAGTAACACAGCATTAATCCGTTTCTGTTGCAGAAGTGAAAGGCGAGATCAACAGTTACTATTCTTTCGAGTGAAGCTGCGATGGTAGTACGTAAGTATGTTAGTAAGTATGTTATTGAAAAATGGAAAAAACGTATTTGCTGCGGGGCCCTTCACCACAAAAAGAACCATAAGTTAGTTACTAAGTAACTTAGTTAATAAGTTGGTAAGTTAGTTAATAAGTTAGTAAGTTACTTAATAAGTAAGTAAGTTAGTTAATAAGTTCGTAAGTTACTTAATAAGTAAGTAAGTTAGTTAATAAGTTAGGAAGTAAGTAAGTTCATAAGTTACTAAGTAAGTTAGTAAGTAATTTAGGTATTGAGTAAGTTAGTTAACATCGCAACATGTTTTGTAGTTTTAAAGTTAGGTTATCCTCTTTAGGGCCACAACGTTCCTTTTGAGGGTTACATCGGTCCTTTTTAGGACCACATCAGTCCATTTTAGAACAACACCGGTCCTCTTTAGTAAGTAAGTAGAAAATAAGATAGTAAGTCAGTAAGTTACCAAGTAAGTTAGAAAGTAATTTAGTTAGTGAGTTAGTTAACATCACAACATTTACACAACACACAGCAATTACTTAGAGTTTTAAATTTAGGTTATTTTTATTTAATTACATATTATTATATAGTCAGCCAGAAAACATTCTTGGAACACAGAATTACTTACATCACTATATCACTTTAGCTCGAAAACACGAATTCCAGATAGCATCACATCCCTATCTGGACTAGTGTCTCGGATGTGGATATGACATCCTGTGCATGACACAGGGTGACATATCCCCCCTCCAGATCCTGTGCCTCACCGTGGCGAGGGGGTGTAACAGTGAATGGTGCCTGCTTCTGTGTGCAGCTATTGTAGATATCAGAGAAATATTACAAGTGCTTGTAGGAAGGCTGGATAATTGTAAGCTGACGTTTCGAAAGTATATTACTGGATTTTGAAATGCCTTTACAATTTCCTGTCATATTCCACATATTTTCTGGACATCTCTTTGTTAAAACATGTTATTACCTGCCATATTTACGTAGAAACTTGTGTTGCAACTTTACACTAATTGGTCACCAAATCAACTAATAATTTCAGTGTAACTGATCATAAACTGGTAGCGGTTTGTACTGTATCTGACACACATAAAGTGTCACTGCATACAGCAGCAATATTAACTGGCATCCTTCACTGGCCAAAGCAGGACATGACAAAAGTTTAAAATGTCTGATATCCGAATAGAAACCACACAACACACAAACCACTCACTTGCGACTTCTGTTAGGCGCCGGTATGCAAATATCCTACAAGATGATATTAATATGATATAGTTTAATATTATACCTCCTGAGGCCTATATAGTTTGTAGATACATCCTGAAGATGTCTCCACACCTCAAGCCGAAAAATGTTGCTGTAGTTAGGTTTAATCTGAAGCAAACAGTTAGTTAGTAAGTAAGTAAGTTGGAAAGTAAGTAAGCAGGTTAGGAAGTAAGTTAGTAATTAAGTTAGTAAGTAAGCAGGTTAGGAAGTAAGTAAGTATGTTGACATACATAATTTGAAACATATTATAATAAAATGTAAATGTACATGATAAAGATTATTTTTGTGCCAACTGGAAAGAACCTTGTGTGTTCAATTAAAACTCATTATGCAATAAAAGTGTAAAGTTAGAAATATGCTTGTGTGTAAATGTGTCATGCAGTGGGCTTTGTCACCAATTGCATGCATGCTAACACTTGGAGGGTTGACGCTACACTGCAGTACTGCAATAGTTCCCAACTGATTCTGATATGCTTCCCTTCCACATTACATATGACGGCGTTATTTTTTGCAACCCGAACTCAAAATTGTAAACACACATCTTAAACTGAGTGGTAAAAATAGCATAGATACTGCATTTTCATGTTTTAAATGCTGGCAAAGAAATCAAGAAAAATAGCGCCTTGTTTATATATGGGTTTGTCCAGGATCACAAAAAATGAACCTATCATTTGGGAAGATCATAAATTGAGAATCTTAAATGAGGGTATACTGTAATACATAATGTGGCTATAATTATCACACTGACAAGACTCATGTTGAAAAGGAAGGGAAAGAAGAACGTCCTAGTTATGACATGAGTTTTAAAGTTAACTACAGACAACACTTTAACAACTCTGTACATGTGGAGATGTGTAATAACTTTTTAAATATCTGATGTTATGGCTTATTCCAAGATTTAGGTGTATACACATCAAATGTTTTGTTGTTATGCAAAGCATACAACACAGTATTCAATAAGACATGCTCTGTTCTTTCCTGAAACAAGCATAAAAAACGGAAGAAGCAAATTCTCACAGCACTTTGCATTACGTGAATGTGCACTCAGTTACATTAAGCTTGGAGATAGAGATCCATTTTAGAATTCGTGTGATGACATTGGCTTCTTGCCAGGCACAGTGAGGACTGTGAAGGCAATCCACCGATCATCTGCACACAGTCCCCGAGGAGCTACATGTGATCCAAGTCCACACAGTCAGGTGTTTTAAGTAACTTCCTATTTCTAGTCTGTTGCTCCAGCTCAATCTGTAATGATGGTTCCAGCAGCTTGATAGGGAGCCCATGTCACCTTGTGGTCCACGAGTACATCACAGTTAATGCCCGGTGCAGACTATACAATTTTACTGCTTCAATCTTCTGCCAGTTTACTACTATCAGAGATGAATAACAGAAACTGCAAACACATATTTGGCATAAGCTGTCTTAATCTTAAAGGTGTAACAAGTCTGGATGTTAGTGTTCTTCATCTAGAAGCAATTTTCATTACATAAACAATACATATATCATTCAATTAAAGATCTCTACATTTACAAACATAAAACTTTTACCACACTTTGGGAAAAAGTTGCATTAGTCCCAACAAAAGTCTTCTTTTGCCAGTGAAAGTAAATCCAAATTAATCACAGCTTTCTGCTGTCATATAAGATGTTGCTTAGTAAGTCTAGACACTGTCACTATAAATATAAGTAAATTGATATAACACCAGATTTTTCTCCAATCTAAAACGAAGACCAAATTTATGAACTAATATAATAAAAATACTATGATCAAAACCAGAATCGAAAAGCATACTTTATAACAAGAATCAGCTGTCCATTTAGCACATGTGGCAGTACATGTCCTAACTTATAAGCATTCATAATGGAGTTCAGTGCACTAATGAATGGTTGCTGCATTGAGCTGCAGAACTTCCTGGTTTGTGGTTTGAAACTTGTACTGTGCAAAATCTGGTGGCTATCCTCATCTAACCACCCCCCTAAAATCACATTCACAATGCCCATACCACGCTGCCATAGTGCATTAAACTTTAAGCACACTTTCTATTGAAATTATGGACCAGTTCCTTTGATCACAATTCAGCCGCCATTTATACAGATGACACCTGCTGTATATGCACCAGCAGCAAAAAGTGTACAGACATCACAAATAACAAGCTCTTCCACACTGTGTCTGTCTTGGCCCCTCCCTCTTTATCATCCATTCTAACCTTCTACCCTGCCATGGGCATTGGCTGGTCCCAGTGTCTATATTTCATGACGTGATGAAGAATACACTTCAGTATGTCTGCTCAAACTTATAAATAAAATGAAATATATAAATAAAAATATAGAAATGGGAAGCTGGCAGTATATTATGATGAACATTATATGATAATTTACTTATATTCATATAAAATTAGCAGAAAAATTTGTGGTAAAAGTACAGTATTTAATTATTTCTGAAGTTTCTTGTATAAGAGTCACACCTTATAAATTGTGTAAAGGCATAAATTATTCCAGTAAAGGTAAAGCAATCCCATTACAGGCCCTTAGGTTTCCAGGAGGTTGAGGCTCCCAGATTTCTAGACAATTGGCACATGAAGGTGGTAAGGTTGTCAGCCCTATGCACCAGCCGCCTCTACCCCCCAGGAAATATTCCTGATACTCATTTATGTTAGAGGCTGGGTCGACCCCAGGGCCACAGTGCAGCCAAAAGGATTATGTCAATGAAAAATTCCAATGACACCATCGGGAATAGAACCCGTGACCTTCTGGTTTGTAGCGCAGTGCCGTATAGCATAACCTGTACTTAGTTTCATGAAAAATTCATGAGCTTCACATCTTGCACTACACACCCCAAGCCTGGTGGTCACACTACTGTGAACATGACAGTATGTAACACCTCTTGCAAACAAATTACTGATCATGTGTTTGACTGGAACTGTCTAACTCATTCCATATGTGATGCCACATTCTGGCTGTGGTGTAGACCTATGCACGCAGTGGGGCAGGTCTGTTAGAGCCTCCTGAGGAAGCCTGGACCCATGTTCAGTAGTTGTACCATCAGCAATGGAGTTGTGTGTGTGGGAGCAATTGGGCAGATCTCCTGGAGCACAATGTTGTGTATATTAAATGTGTACTAGGAGAATATGATGCATCTTCCAAAATCTGGAAATGGAAAGATTCTCTTAGAAAATGTGTTGTGTCTTTAAGCTGCCGTTGTTAGGCAATATTACCCTGAATCTGGAAACAGTGGCTTGCT